>MDKI01098140.1:0-50975 GCA_005239505.1 Nicotiana paniculata | reverse complement strand
AGAAAGGGTCTGGGCAGAAAGTTTATATTCAAAAATGAGGGTTTAAGTCCAATATCTCAAAAACCATTAGAGAGCTCGAGAGAAGGCAAATTTTGAAGAGATTTTCAGTAGAGTGATTGGGGTAAGTAGTTCTCACTTAGTTTTGGTTCAATTCCATGATTTAGTCTTGAATTTCATCATTTAATTTGAGAAATTGGAGTGGAAATTGGGGGGGAAATGGAAGAAAGATTTGGGAATTCTTTAGGGGATTTGAATGGGCATTTGAGGTCAGATTTTGATGAATTTGATATGGGTAGACTCGTGAGTGGATAAGGATTTTAGTTTTGTTATTTTTATCGAATTCCGAGACATGGGCCCGGGGGTCAGGTTTGGCCAATTTCGGGATTTGTGCTTAATTTTGATAATTTTTGAATGGGTTTCGTCTCCCAAACATTTATTGATAATATTAATCTAGTTTGGGTTAGATTCGGAGTAATTGGGAGCCGATTCGAGAGGCAAGAGCATCGCGGATTAGTATTTGGGCCGGTTTGAGATAAGTAATGACTGTAAATCTTGTCCTGAGGGTATGAAACCCCGGACTTCACATTTTTATTCCTGTTTGGAGTGGCGCACATACTAGATGACGAGTGTGTGGCACGCACGATTGGGGGATTGTGACTTGGTCCGTCCCGTGGAAACTATTAAGTTGTGTATTTGATTCTACTTCATATGATATTCATGTTTTAAGACTATTATTATATTTTGGGTTGTACGCCATGTATGGGGCCTTGTGCCGACCTGTTTGCACCCCTTGGGGGCTGTTTATTGTTATTCTTCACTGTGTTGACTTATTATTTACACTCAGTCATTTCTTTTTTAACTGATTTCGAAACTCAATCGCATTTACACTACTTTTGTGATATAAAATGATATTGTGGGTCGAGTACCCCGTTAATTTGATAGCCCGAGTGACTTTGAGAGATTTCTGACTGAGTGAGGTCGAGTGACTATGTTGTGAGGATATTATGGGATCGGGCTGCACGCCGCAGCATGTTGCACTATTTATGATATGTGAGAGGTTGAGAGCCTGAGTGATTATGCCACGAGATGGCTTGATATTAGCACTTGGCTTGTAGGAGCCCCTCCGGAGTATTTACACCCCCAGTGAGTGCAATTACCTATTGAGTTCGAGTGCCGAGTGCCGAGTTATTGGGAGGCATGAGTGATTGTGAGGTTGCCCGATGGGCTGAAACTGAGTGATTGTGAGGCATGCTGAGTGACTGATTCTGAGTGATGATATTCCTGAGAGACGATTTATGATACATGTTTTTGCCCGAGAGGCTATTTATGAACTCTATCATTCTTATACTGAATTATTTTGATTTCTATGGAAATTGTGGAAAAGTACATCTTCAAAGGAATTTTACTGAAATCGACTTTCAAGTGTTTCAAATTATCGTATCTGTGATTTTGAAAGAAGAATTGTATTTATCGTGAATTGATGACTTGTTTTATGCGTTTCGTAGTTCTCAGACATTATTTACTTTCATTACTACTGAGTTGGCATACTCACATTACTCCATGCACCTTATGTGCAGATTCAAGTGCTAGGGTAGAGTGAGTTGTTTACCCGCCTCAGAGATTTCTCGGAGATTTGCGAGGTAGCCGCACGCGTCCGCACCCCTAATTTCTCCCTCTTGTTATTATAAAGCTTATGTTCTAGACTTGTATATTTTTGTTAGATGCTCATGAGCAGTGACTCCGGGATCTTGGGGTTGTATTTAACATTCGGCATAGCTTTATCTGTATTGAAAATGATTAAACGAGACCCTTATTGATTATCAATTTAGTAATGATATAAATGAAAGATTCTTTATGTTTTTGAGTGTTAATTTGGCTGGCCTAATTCCATGATAGGCGTCATTACGACTAGTTTAGATTTAGGGTCGTGACAAGTTGGTATTAGAGTGTACGTTACATAGGACTCACCAGTCATGAGCAGGTTTAGTAGAGTCTTACGGATCGGTACGGAGACATCTGTATTTATGTTCGAGATGATACAGAACCCTTAGGAAAAATCTCACATTCTTGAATTCTTGTCGTGCGAATCCAATTATTCAGCCAAAAGCGTAACCCTTTGAATTCCTTTCATGTGTTCGAATGCGCACGTGAGCGCTCGGTATCAGTTGTGCATCGACGACTTGTGATTTCCATATGTGAGGTGCGAGATGTGATTTTAGCATGTTGATAAGGGGCCAGTCTAGAGGACTTGAGGCCGGGTTTTGTCTGTAACTTGAGTGCTGAGATTTTGCTTGTGTGAGCACATGCATTTGGGACTTATATGTCCATTGTGTCCTTATTGGTGAGATCTTGTGACTGGATGACTATCGTTGTGAGTGTGATTCGATGATGAGATGTGTTCATATTGTTTGATTGTGAAAAAAAGAAGAGAATTGGCTGGAGATGTAGCCAGAACCATTGAGTGTTTGACCTCTGTCTCGAGTTGGCATATGGCTTCGAGCTGTGAGTGTATTGGAAGACCTCTCATGTTGTTTAGTTGCGGAATGAAGCAAATCTTTCGGTCGTGTTATGAGTTCCTGGTGATGTCTTTTGGGTCGACCGATGCCCCAGTTGCATTCCTGTATTTGATTAACAGTGTATTTCAGCTGTAATTATACTCCTTCGTTATTGTATTCATTTATAGCATCTTGGCGTACTCACGTGGCCAGGAGGAGCATAATCAGTATTTGAGGAGGGCATTATGGAGATTGATGGAGGAGAAGCCTTATGCAAAGTTCTCCAAGTGTGAATTTTTGGCTTAGTTCAGTAGCATTCTTGGGGCACGTGGTGTCCAGTGAAGGTATT
This sequence comes from Nicotiana paniculata, assembly GCA_005239505.1. Taxonomy (NCBI): domain Eukaryota; kingdom Viridiplantae; phylum Streptophyta; class Magnoliopsida; order Solanales; family Solanaceae; genus Nicotiana; species Nicotiana paniculata. Next base: position 48,131 of record MDKI01098140.1, on the reverse strand, counting down.
CAAGTGGTCAGACGAGTGTGGAGAGAGCTTCCAGAAGCTCAAGATTGCTTTGACCACAACTCCAGTGTTAGTTCTGCCATCAGCTTCAGGTTCTTATACCATGTATCTTGATGCCTCGAGGATAGACATTGGTTGTGTTTTAATGCAGGAGGGTATAATGAGCGTGATAGCCATGATTTTTGGAAGGGTATAGAGATGATATCAGTTTGATGCTAAGCAGGCGGGGTTATCTCTCTCGGGGTGTCCTGAGGTTGTGTGATCCTTTGGTCGTTTTATAGCAAGTACTCATTTACCAGTAAATGTTATATGTCGTAAGTTGAGTTTAGATCTCTTGTGGAAGTTGGCACGGATATTGCAATGGTGAATGGGAGATTGCAGATGATTTGAGATGTTAAATGGTTTGAGTTATATATGAGCTTATGAAGGATTCAGTTGAATCTCACTGTGATATGGCGGCGGTGTTAGCGTATGGGCATTATGATTTATTGATTGTTTTGATCTATGGCTTTGAGCCAAGTGGGGGAGGATGCTAATGATAAGTTGGTTGCACGATTATGCTAGGTATTCGGTTCAGTTCGAGGTATATTGGTGAATCAGTTATGACCTGTAGAGGTGGAGTCTGAGAAGACTCGAGTAATGGATATTTTTTGATACAGGTGGTAATGTACTCTATGGGTAGATGGGTTTTATTGAATGATTGGGTTGTAACTGTAAATGGTGTAGTGTGTGCGAAGTATGAATTTACTTGGTTGCTTTGAAGTGTGGGTTGCTTCCTAGTATGTTGGTGTGCAAATGGGGTCAGGTCGTTTGATCTGTTTGATCAGTTTATATGAGATTTGTGTAGAGTGGATGACTCTCGAAAATGGTTCTGATGGATTCAAGGTTATACATAAAAATTGGGAATCTTCAAGGTGTGCATTTGGCTAGAACTGAGATTTACGTTAGAGGTTGTCAAGACTTGTGGCATTTCTACATTATCATGGATTCTACATATCAGTATCAGGAAAGTGAATGTAATGGCTTTAGATTTGCAGGAAGTATCTTCAGGGTAAGTATTTTGAATGTGGTACTTTTGGGGATATTTGAGGGTGTATTTAGCGGCTTACGAGCCTTAGACGGTACGGTATTATGCTTGGGTCTCGTGTGGTGAGTTTAGGTTGAGAATTGTAGTATTATGGCAAGGAGAAATATCAATTCGAAGGTAAGTCAGAAGGAGCTTGGATAAATAGGACAACTTTGTAATAGGTCGGATTGGCATGGTAAGGGATGTGATTAGTTCTTTGGGTGCTTATGAGGCAATGAGTTTTTACAGGTGTTTCTTAGCAATGATCTTGAGTTTTGGTGACCTGCATAGCTTGGTTGAGTTAGAAGGATTCATTCCTGACGGTTTGGTGTTGTACAAATGGGATTCAGATAGTTCCTGATGGTTTCTACCTCGGTTATAGATGTATATTTTCTACTGGCGTGAGGTGCAAGTGATGTATAGTGATTTTGCTTCTAAATGGGATCAAATGGAAAGTTCTTCTAGTTGAGTACGTAGTTGCTTGTGGCTCGTCAGGGATCATGAAGTTCTCATATTTATCATAGGATGGAATGACGTATGCGGTATGTTGTGTAGAGTTGAGATTTGCATATGTGAGGTCACGATTCAGTTATGGAAGGAAGGTCAAAAATTCTTTAGGCAGCATTGGCAGTTTCAGATGACTAGGTAGATGATATCACTATTGGGTGGCTTGATGAGGGTATACATTTCAGAAAGGGAAATGTGTGGAGTTAAGGGTGCTTCATTGGTATTGCGACGCTCTCTTGTTGGATCGACTGCTGATATTCATGGTTGCTTGGTGACACTGAAGAATTATAGAGGTATCCCTCGTGGAATGATCAAGTATTAGGGATGTGTTATATATTTGAGCAGTAGAGTTGGGATCAGACATGGTAGGGGTATCCCTCGTGGAATGATCGAGTATTAGGGATGTGTTATATATTCGAGCGGTGGAATTGGGTATTGCGGGATTGAGACGTATTGGTTATGTTCTTTCTGATTCGTGTGTCATGGTATCGTTCATTTCCCCCGTGGTTATGGCAATGCACTTGAAGTACTTGATGTCGAATTGCGCATGGTTATTGATTTTGATCAAGGTGGCTTGAAGTATTTCATGTGGACCAACGTGTGGATGGGATCACACATTGTAGCAGAGTTATGTGGAGGTATGATCCTTGGTGTCATATTCGTGTGTTTTGATTTTATGATGTGTGTCGGGCTCTTAGCATGGTGTTGTGATGGTAATTGTTAATGGCAGGATAGTCCTCTCGTGTGAATCTTTTCTACGATTTGAGTTCATGGGATGTTGCTATTGAGTGCACGAGTTGCACAGGTTATGGATTTGGATTGTATTGATGCGTCATGTCATCATAGGGGTCGTGTTGGATGAGAAAAGGTAGTTGGGCCTAGAATTAATACTACCAGAGTTGACTAGAGCATGGTTGGAAGGATGATATCGGAAGTTTGCTTAGAGGTCTGCTATAGTTCTTGTCGGAGAAAGGGGGAGCTCTATGACTGGCTGATCGGACGAATGGTTGCTAGTTTCTGTGTGTTTCTTTCATCATTGGCAGTATATGAAAGTGTTAGAATGAGGCTTGCTTGATAAGAGGTTATTTACCGGTATTGGGTTATTTTGAGCAGCTATTGTGGTTAGGAGTTATCACTATGGGTGTTGAGTCATACAGTAGTCATGTAATTACATCTTGGGTTACGGATATGGCTTGATACAACGTGTTCAGACTTATTTAGTTTATAGATGCGAGACTTTGATCTTATAAGTTATTTCAGAAGTGGAAATTTGGTTCTAAGGTTTATGGGTTAGGTTGGATTACGAAATTTCAGCTATGTTGTGCTATTGGACCTAGGTGGGATAGTTTGACATGGGATCACCCTGATATGTGTGTGGTCAGGCTATTCGGTGATTTTGATAATTTTTGGAACAACTCTGGTCACGTTCGAGGAACAACGTATGTTTAAGTGGGGGAGAATGTAACGACCCGATCGGTCGTTTCGAGAGTTTAGCCCCGTTTACCCTATTTCTGCTTTAATATGCGTTGTTCAGCTCTTTTATGTTGTGTTGGGACGGTTAGCTCGGGTTCGGAGTGATTGTGGAGAGAAATGAGACACTTAGTCCCTTAAGTTGGCCTTATAGTGAGAAAAGTCAACCGAAAGTTGACTATTGGGTAAACAACCTCGGAATGTGGTTTTTATGTCTCAGATAGCTTCATTAGGTGATTTGGGACTTAAGAGTGTGTTGAGAATGTTTTCCGGAGGTCCGAGTAGAATTAGGCTTGAATTGGCGGAATTGAGTTTTCGGCAATTTTCGGTCGGCAGTGAAAAATTAGCTATCGGGGTCAGAATGGAATTTTCGGAAGTTGGAACAGGTTTGAAATGTCATTTGGGATGCGTGTGAAAATTTTCAGGTCAATCGGACGTGTTTTGGGTGGTTTCGGTATCATTGGCGAAATTTGGAAGTTTCTAAGTTCTTAGGCTAGAATCCGAGGTTGATTTAGTGTTTTGGCGTTGTTTTGAGTGGTTCAAAAAATCAACTAAGTTTGAATAAGGTTATGGGATGCGTTGGCATGTTTGGTTGAGGTCCCGAGGGCCTCGAGTGAGTTCCAGGGGTGTTAACGGACCAATTCTTGGGCTTGGAATTGGCAGATTTTTGCTGGTGTGAAGGTTCTGGTGTTCTTCTATTCTTTCGTGTGGGTAAGTATGCGATCGTGTAGTTTTAGCTGGGGATTGCAGAGTTTTTTTCTATGTGATCGGGTGGTGGAGGTCGCGATCGCGATCGCATGAGTGTGTGGCCGTTCAGCATTACGAACGCGTGGTGCAGTTCGCGTTCGCGTAGAGTTTGGAGGGCATTGGAGTGGAAATTGGGGGGAAATGGAAGAAAGATTTGGGAATTTTTTTGGGGATTTGAATGGGGATTTGAGGTCGGATTTTGATGAATTTGACATGGGTAGACTCGTGAGTGGATAAGGATTTTAGTTTTATGATTATTATCAAATTTTGAGACGTGGGCCCAGAGGCCGAGTTTGGCCAATTTCTGGATTTGTGCTTAATTTTGATAATTTTCGAATGGATTTCGTCTCCCTAGCATTTATTGATGATATTAATCTGATTTTGGTTACGTTCGGAGCAATTGGGAGCCGATTCAAGAGGCAAGAGCATCGCAGATTAGTATTTGGGCCGGTTTGAGGTAAGTAATGACTGTAAATCTTGTCTTGAGGGTATGAAATCCCGGACTTCACATTTTTATTCCTATTTGGAGTGGCGCACATACTAGATAAAGAGTGTGTGACGCGCACGATTGGGGGTTTGTGACTTGGTCTGTCCCGTGACAACTATTAAGTTGTGTATTTGATTCTACTTCATATGGTATTCATGTTTTCAGACTATTATTATATTTTGGTTGTACGCCATGTATGGGGCCTTGTGCCGACCTGTTTGCACCCCTTGGGAGCTATTTACTGTTATTCCTCATTGTGTTGACTTATGATTTACACTTAGTCATTTCCCGTTTAACTGATTTCAGAACTCACTCTCATTTACACTACTTTTGTGATATAAAATGATATTTTGGGTCGAGTACCCCGTTTATTTGATAGCTCGAGTGGCTTTGAGAGATTTCTGACTGAGTGAGGCTGGGTGCCTATGTTGTGAGGATATTATGGGATCGGGCTGCACGCCGCAGCATGTTGCACTGTTTATGATATGTGAGAGGCCAAGAGCCTGAGTGATTATGCCACGAGATGACTTGATATTAGCGCTTGGGCTGTAGGAGCCACTCCGGAGTCTGTACACCCCCAGTGAGTGCAGGTACCTACTGAGTGCGAGTGCCGAGTGACGAGTGATTGGGAGGCATGAGTGATTGTGAGGTTGCCCGAGGGGCTGATACCGAGTGATTGTGAGGCATGCTGAGTGACTGCTTTTGAGTGATGATATGCCCGAGGGGCGGTTTATGATACATGTTTTGCCCGAGAGGCTATTTATGAACTCTATCATTCTTATACTGAATTATTTTGATTTCTATGGAAATTATGGAAAGGTACACTTTCAAAGGAATTTTACTGAAATCGACTTTCAAGTGTTTCAAATTATCGTATCTTTGATTTTGAAAGAAGAATTGTATTTATTGTGAATTGATGACTTGTTTTATGCAAATCGTAGTTCTCAGACATTATTTACTTTTATTACTACTGAGTCTGCATACTCACATTACTCGTTGCACCTTATGTGCAGATTCAGGTGCTAGGATAGAGTGAGTTGTTTACCCACCTCAGGGATTTCTCGAAAATTTGTGAGGTAGCCGCACGCGTCCTCAACCCTGCTTTCTCCCTCTTGTTATTATAAAGCTTATGTTCTAGACTTGTATATTTTTGTTAGATGCTCATGACCAGTGACTCCGAGATCTTAGGGTTGTATTTAACATTCGGCATAGCTTTATCTATTTTGAAAATGATTAAAGGAGACCCTTATTGATTATCAATTTAGTAATGATATAAATGAAAGATTCTTTACGTTTTTGAGTGTTAATTTGGCTGGCCTAGTTCCATGATAAGCGCCATCACGACTAGTTTAGATTTAAGGTCGTGACAGTTATGATGTGGCGTAGCCTCGTGCTATTGCGTTGGGGCTTTAGAAATTATTTCTTCGATGCCGTAATATATTTGGGGAATTGTGTATGTTGTCGTAGTAGATTTGGGGCATTGCGTATGTTGTCGTGGACTCGTCGGGGTGTTTGGTAATTTCTCACACTGCCATTTATGACAAGTTCTTAGTGTAGATTGTGCTGAGATATATAGTATTTTTGTTGAATAATTGTTTGGGTCTTATAGAGTAATTATATGGTGAAAGAATTTTTGTGCATATTATTTATGTGCTCGTTGTATGTTTGTATTTTCTAACACTTATCCCAGAGGTATTCAGAATGGTGGGTAGAAGAACTTACATGGTTATATTTACGTATAACTCACTCCTTATCTGCATGTATATGCCGATACTATTGGTGAATAGAGAGCTGGTAGCTGACGAGTTCGCTAAAATTGATTCAGTTATTGAGGTGAACCGCCGTATTGTTCGTGGAGGATGCCAAAAGAGTCTTTATCTTTTATCCATATGATGTCTTTTGTAATTCTCTTAGATGCTCCATGGTGTAGTGTGAGATTTGGGCTAGAGTTTCAATTTAATATTTCGAGATATTAATTGGTCGTAATTAATTATCAAATTATTTGGATACTCATTTAATTAATCAAATAGTATAAATTGATGTCTAATATATGAAAATATGGTTCGCCTGTCGGTGATGTATGCCGGGTGCCAATCACGTCTGGGGATAGTTTGGGACGTGACATATAATTCATGTAAAAGTAATAACTCAATGACATAAGATTTTGTCGAATAATTCATATTCATAAGTCATAAGTGGATCTAAAGAAGAAAACATATACTCCATTAAGCGACACTTTCTTTTTCTAGTCAAACTAGTGCAAAATATAAAAAATAAATAGCATTGATATTCATTTTGGGAATGCACAAAGGATGGTGTGCCTCCTCCTTTTGATCATTTTTTCTCTCTATTAAGCACATATATCATAAGTTTATAGGCGGATTTAGGATTTGAACGTGCTGGGCACATGAATGAGTTGTTTAAACAATATCTCCGTCGGACTTTTAATCTTAAGGGTTTCAAGTAAAATATATGACCGTTTCACCCTACACACTCATACATAGGTCTGCCTATTTATAACAAAAAAAATGAAAGAGAAATGCTTGACATAGGAAAAAATAATGTATGTTCAAGTCCGAAAAGCAAATAGCAATTGTAGTATCATACATACCACAAATGAAATAGCAGAAGGATGCACCAAAGTTCTCCACTGATGAAGAATTTAGTGGGAGTTTGGACATAAGAATATTCCATAAAAAAAGTAAAAAATATTTCAAGTGGAAACAATATTTGAAAACTAGAGTTATGTTTGGACATGAATACAATTTGAAAATAATTTTGAAGTTCCAATTAACTGCTTCCCCAGTATCTAATTCTGCTATTTTTCTTTGTCGGGAGGGTTCGTTTTGGTTTTTGAAGTAAATTGAGACACTTAGTCACTTAATTGGGAGCTTAAGTTGGAAAGTCGACCAGATGTCGACTTGTATGTAAACGAGCTCGGATTTGAATTTTGATAGTACCATTAGCTCCGTTAACTGATTTTGGACTTAGGAGCGCGTCCGGAACGTGAATTGGAGGTCCATAGTAGAATTAGGCTTGAATTGGCGAAAGTTAGAATTTTGGTGATTTTGGTCGGCAGTGAAAATTTTGATATCGAGCTTGGAATAGAATTTCGAAAGTTGGAGTAGGTTCGTAGTGTCATTTGTGACTTGTGTGTAAAATTTGAGGTCATTCATAGATATGTTTCGACGTTGTTTGTAGAATTTGGAAATTTCAAAGTTCATTAGGATTGAATCCGTGTATAATTCATGTTTTTAATATCTTTCGATGTGGTTTGAAGGCTCAACTAAGTTTGTATGTAGTTGTAGGATTGGTTGGTATGTTTGGTTGAGGTCCCGGGTGCCTCGGGTGAGTTTCAGGTGTTTAACGGGTTGAATTGAGACTTAGGAGAATTTGTTGAGTTGTTGGTTCTGGGGTAACCGCACCTGCACACTTTGGGTCGTAGGTGCGGAGCCGTAGGAGCAGCTATGGAACCGCATATGTGGATATGGGCCTTGTCAGCTAGGGCCGCAGGTGCAGAGAGGGGTCCGCAGAAGAGGAAGCGCAAAAACGGTTGGGGGACCACATGAGTGGGCTCGCGGGTGCGGCCCATTACTCGTAAATGAGGTTCCAGCCTATTTAAGTGGATTTCGCACCTGCGATGGTTCTTCCACAGGTGCGGGACGGCAGATGCGGTTCTAGGATCGCAAAAGCGAGAATCGCTGGGCAGAAAAGGGCAATTTCAAAAGTTTGAAGTTCATATAATAAAATTCAATTGGGAGATCGGTGGAAGGTGAAATTTCGAGAGATTTTCAGGGAGAACTATTGGGTAACGATTCCTAACTCGATTTTCATCATATTTCATTAATTTATTATTGTATTCTTCATATAATTAAGAAATTTGAGTGAGGAAATTGGAAAAATAGGTGAAAAAGTTCTCCAACCAAGAAGAGTTTTGAGTGGGATTTAGGCGTCGGATTTGGATGATTTTTGTACGGGTGAACTCATGAGTGAATGAGTGATCATATTTGGTGACCTTTACCCGATTTTGAGACGTGGGCCCGGGGAGACTTCTTAGCGATTTCTAATTTCTTGCTTTAACTTTGATTCCGTTCTTAGATTAGTTTCTTTTATGTTATATAATTGGTTTTTGCTAGATTCGGGCCATTCAGAGTCGGATATTCGTGGAAAGAGCGTAATTTCGGATTGATTTGAGCTTGGTTTGAAGTAAGTGGCTTTCCTAACCTTGTGTGGGGGAACTCCCCTTAAGATTTGTACTATTATTATTATATGAGCGTCGTGTACATGAGGTGACGAGTACGTACACGAGCTATTTGTTGAAAAATCCAATTTTCGTTACAGAAGAACCTGTCTTTCCTCTTAATTGAACTTATTAGCTTGTGTAGCATTATGTTAGAGTAAGAAAGAATGCCTACTTACCTTAACTGTCTACTTGAACTACGTGCATCATGTTTAGTGGTTTTTACTTGTTTTCCTTACATTGTATTTAGGATAGATTGTAAGACTCTGTGCCATGATTATTGAACCTTGTTGTTTGGCTGCATATTTACTTTGGGACTACGGAACGGTATTCCGGGAGATCTCCCTACACATTTGCGTTTGGGACTACGAGACGGTATCTCGGGAGATTCCCTGTTGAACTGTTGTTTTCTGAGCTGTTGTTTTTCCCTTATTCTTTTCCTTGTTACGTTTTAGTCATTATTACTGCGATATTTCCTTGTTTTACTTTATTATATTTATGTTCCGGTAGGGCCCTTACCTGACCTCGTCACTACTCGACTGAGGTTAGGCTTGGCACTTACTGGGTACCATTGTGGTGTACTCACGCCCTTCCTGCACATGTTTTTCGTGTGCAGATCCAGGTACATCTTACGTGCCTCATCATTAGTGCATCTGTTGCAGCTTACCGGAGACTTCAAGGTATATCTGCTCGCGCCCGCAGATCCTCAGAGTCCTTCTCTATCACTTATACTATTTTTTCCTCCTTTATTTCTTTAGACACTATGTATAGCTGACAATTAGACAGTTTCTCTTAGACCTTTTGACTCGTGATTCCGAGTTTTGGGAAATATTGTGTATATTCGAGTATTGGTTTTACTTGTATATGCCGAACGACATTATACCCTTATATAGTATCTATTGAAGTTCAGTTGTTCAATTTTTGCTTTATTTCCATTATTTTGATGTTATTAGGCTTACCTAGTCGTAACGACTAGGTGTCGTCAAGATGTCTAGCAGAAGGGGAAAATGGACCGTGACAAGTTGGTATTAGAGCTCAAGGTTCATAGGTATCGTGAGTCACAAGCCGATTTATTAGAGTCTCGCAGATCGGTACAAAGACGTTTGTACTTATCTTTGGGAGGCTAAGGAACTGTTAAGAACAATCATACTTCTTTGATTTCCTTGTCGTGCAAGTTATTGACATCAAAATTTTAAAATTCTCTATTCTGTTCTTTCTCACAGATGGTGAGGACCCGTACCGGAAGATCCGACGATCAAGCACTCGAGCCCTTTGCCAGAGGGTGGGGTAGAGGATGACCACGCGATGCAGCTAGAGCACCTGCGCGAGCAGCGACGGAGGAGCCCCTAGCAGCTCCAGCTAGAGGGCCGGCACCAGAGGTTTCTATTGCTGCTCCAGCCCTCCAGGAGACTTTCACTCAGTTCATGAGCATGTTCAGCACATTAGCTCAGGCTGGACTGATTCCACTAGCTCCCGCGACATCTCAGGCCGGGGGAGGGGAACAGGCTCCCGCAGCCCGTACTCCTGAGTAGAGGGTCCAGGTTGATCAGGCCATAGAGTTTATTCCTATGCCCCCAGTGGATCCAGTTCAGCATGAGACCATGGTAGCTGCTTCTGAGGTAGAGCAACTTAGACTTGAAAGATACAAGAAGTACCACCTACCTACTTTCAACGGATTAATTTCAGAGGATGCTCAGGATTTTCTAGAGAAGTGTCATCCTATTCTCCGCACTATGGGCATAGCGGAGACGAGTGGGGTGTCTTTTACCGATTTCCAACTGAGGGGAGCAGCCTATCAGTAGCGGCGTGCCTATGAGATGAGTAGTCCAGACCAGACAACCTCATTCACTTAGACTCAGTTCGCAGATATATTTTTGCGTGAGTATGTCCCTCAAAGCCTTAGGGATGCTTGGCGCGCAGAGTTTGAGTAGTTGCGCTAGGGTTCTATGACTGTGTCAGAGTATGCAGTCTGTTTCAGTGATTTGGCTCGACATGCACCGGCTTTGGTTGCTACAGTCAGAGAGAGGATTCGTCGTTTTATTGAGGGACTCCACCCCAGTATCAGGACCAGTATGGCTAGGGAGTTGGAGATGGATATCTCTTATCAATAGATTGTGAGAATTTCCAGGAGAATGGAGGACATACTTGCCCGGGACAGAGAGTAGAGAGAGTCCAAGAGGTCTCGAGAGACTGGTCATTATTCAGGAGCTTGTTCCCCAGTAGCTCGCCATGGTAGGTGTTTTGTGAGTCGCCTTGTTCATTCAGCTCTTCCAGCCACCAGTGGTGTTCCAGCTCCTCCCAGACCTCAGGAGCCTTATTATGCACCGCCAATATCTAGCGTGCCTACTGCTCAGGGTGATCTTAGTGGCCAGTCCAGCAGGCCAGACCCGAGCCAGTCTCAGCCGCCGCATCCTCCGAGGGATTGTTTTGAGTGTGGTGATACTCGTCATATCGTGAGGGATTTCCCCAGACTTAGGAGGGGTGCACTTCCACAGGCTTCTCAGCCACCACGTGCTCCGTCGGGTCCTCCGGCCATACTTCCAGCCCCAACTGCCTCCCCACCTACTTAAGCAGCTCGAGGTGGGAGTCGGGGAGGTCGAGGTCGCCCTAGAGGGGGAGGACATGCCAAGTATTATGCCCTTCCAGCTCGTTCAGAGGCAGTTGCTTCCGATTCTGTCATCACATGTATTGTTCCAGTCTGTAATAGGGATGCATCGGTATTATTTGACCCAGCCTTTACGTATTCATATGTGTCTTCTTATTTTGCTCCACATTTGGGGGTATCTCGGGATTCTTTGAGTTCCCATGTTTATGTATCTACTATTGTGGGAAATTCTCTTATTGTGGACCACATATATCAGTTGCGTTTGATTGCTCTTAGGTTTTGAGACCAGAGCCAATTTATTATTGCTCAGTATGGTAGATTTTGATGTTATCTTGGGCATGGACTGGTTGTCGCCCCATTATCCTATTCTTGATTGTCACACTAAGACCGTGATGCAGTCTATGCCAGTCTTACCGCGATTAGAGTGGAGAGGTACCTTAGAGTATACTCCCCGCAGAGTTATTTCCTTTCTTAAGGCTCATCGAATGGTTGAGAAGGGGTGTGATGCATATTTGGCCTATGTGAGATATGTCAGTATTGATACCCCTATAGTTGAGTCAGTTCCAGTAGTGAGGGACTTCCCTGATGTGTTTCCAGCTAATTTTCTGGGCATGCTTCCCGATAGAGATATTGATTTTGGCATTGATTTGTTGCCGGGCACTCAGCCCATATCTATTCCTCCTTACCGTATGGATCTTCCTGAGTTGAAAGAGTTGAAGGAACAGGTGCAGGAGTTGCTTGATAAGGGCTTCATTAGGCCCAGTGTGTCACCTTGGGGTGCTCCAGTCTTGTTTGTGAAGAAAAATGATGGTTCTATGCGTATGTGTATTGATTATCGCCAGCTGAACAAGGTTACAGTGAAGAACAAGTATCCATTGCCTCGCATTGATGATTTATTTGATCAGTTAGAAGGTGCCAGGGTATTTTCCAAGATTGACTTGCGTTTAGGCTATCATAAGTTGAAGATCCGGGAGCCGGATATCCCGAAGACTGCTTTCAGGACCATACGTGGTCATTATGAGTTTCTTGTCATATCTTTTGGGCTGACCAATGCCCCAGCGGCCTTTATGCATTTGATGCACAACGTGTTCCGGCCTTATCTTGACTCCTTCGTCATTGTGTTTATTGACGACATCCTTGTGTATTCCCTGACTCGGGAAGATCATGAGCAGCACCTGGGGACTGTGCTTCAGACTTTGAGGGAGAAGAGGTTTTATGAAAATTTTCTAAGTGTGAGTTTTTGCTTGAGTCAGTGGCATTCTTGGGTCACGTAGTATCGAGTGAAGGGATCAAGGTAGATCCGAAGAAGGTAGAGGCAGTGTAGAGTTGGCCTAGACCGTCATCAGCTACGTAGATCCGTAGTTTCCTTAGTTTGGAGGGATATTATCGTCACTTTGTAAAGGGGTTTTGATCTATTTCAGCACCTATGACCAAGATGACCCAGAAGGGTGCTTTGTTCAGGTGGACAGAGGAGTGTGAGGAGAGCTTTCAGAAGCTCAAGACAGCTTTGACTACAGCCCCAGTGTTGTATTGCCTACAAGTTCGGGGTCTTACACTGTCTATTGTGATGCCTTGCGGATTGGTCTTGGCGGAGTGTTGATATTGGTAGATGACTTCTCTAGGTACACTTGGATATTCCCGTTGAATAATAAATCTGAAAATTTTGTTATTGTGAAGCAGTTTCTAGCTTTAGTGAAGAATATGTTCAACTCTAATGTTCAAACATTAAGAACAGACAATGGCTGTGAATTCTTTAACTCTCTGATGAGTTGATTAAGGAAAATGGTATTGTACACCAGATCTCTTGTGTTTATACACCTCATCAAAATGGTGTAGTAGAGAGGAATCACAGATCCATTCTGAATGTAGCCACGTCCTTAAGGTTTCAAGGAGTTGTGCCCCTGAGATTCTGGGGAGAATGTGTTGCTACAACTATTTATCTACTTAACAGGTTACCTTCTATCATCCTACAACATAAATCCTCTTTTGAAATGTTACATTTACATCCTCCTAATCTTGATAATTTAAGAACTTTTGGTTTTCTTGCTTATGCATCCAATCCTAATATCACTGATAAAATGTCACCTAGAGCCATTCCTGCTGCATTAATGGGATACTCCTCTACTCAAAAGGGGTACAAACTCTATGATCTACAAGCTAGATCATTCTTTGTGAGTAGAAATGTAGTATTCAGAGAAGACTTATTCCTTTAAGACACTTCACTCCTTCTACTCTTCCCTTTTTTCCACTACTAGAATCTGCATCTGACCCACCAAGAAGTATTCCAAATACCACTCCTAACAACACAACAACTCCTCAAACCATACAAGAAGACTTAGTCACAGAAAGCCCTTAATATTTAATACCTTCCACCAATATGGATCATTCCTTACACCCAGTTTCACATAACACCATAACAACTGATGAACGTAGAATTAGTTCATTACCTATCACTGAAGCTCAATAATCTGAAACACTTAGAAAATCTTATAGAATTGTCAAACAACCTCTGTGGATGCAAGACTTTGTCACTACAAAAAATCTAACTGTGCCTATCCTTTATCATCCTATATATGTTATGAACATCTGACCCTATCATATAAGACTGCCTTAAACTCCTACTCATCTATTGTGGAACCTGCTAGTTAAAAAGAAGCAGCTACAGATCCAAAGTGGATTGAAGCCATGAAACTGGAGATTGCAGCACTAGAAGACAACAACACTTGGAGCATTGTTGATCTTATTGAGGGAAAGACCCCTATTGGTTGCAAATGGGTGTTCAAGGTTAAATATATATCATCAGGAGAAATTGAGAGGTATAAGGCACAATTGGTAGCCAAGGGTTATAGTCAACAAGCCGGATTGGACTACAAAGAAACTTTCTCACCAGTAGCCAAAATGGTTACTGTCAAATCAGTGGTAGCTGTGGCAACTTCAAGGCATTGGTTCATCTATTAAATGGATGTTCACAATGCCTTCTTGCAAGGAGATCTTTTGGAGAAGGTCTATATGACTATTCCAGAAGGGTTTGCTAGGCAGGGGGAGACCAAACAAGTCTGCAAACTACAAAAATCACTGTATGGTCTGAAACAAGCACCAAGACAATGAAATCTCAAGCTAACTGAAGCTTTGCAGCAACTTGGCTTTGTTCAAAGCCACTATGACTATTCACTCTTCACACAACAACTAGGAGGTAACATAGTTGTGATTCTTATATATATGGATGATCTGATCATTACAGGAAGCAACAATGATCTATTGGTCAAAACCAGGGAAGAACTTCAGAAAAAGTTCAAGATGAAAGACCTAGGGGAACTAAAATTCTTCTTAGGCATTGAATTTGCCAGGTCAAACAAAGGAATACATATGGGTCAAAGGAAGTATTCCTTGGAGTTGATCTCTGAACTTGGCTTAGGAGGAGCAAAAACAGCTGGAACTCCCTTGGAATACAATCAGAAACTTACTTCAATTAAGTATGATAGAACATTCAACAAAGGCGCAGGTCATGAAAATCCTATACTAGATAATGCTGGAGAATATCAAAGGCTTGTATGGAGACTCTTATATCTCACCATGACCAGGCCAGATATCTCATTTGGAGTACAGGTGCTAAGTCAGTATATGCATGCTCCAAAACAATATCACATGGATGCTGCCCTAAGGATTGTTAGATATCTAAAAGCATCACCAAGTCTGGGACTCCTAATGCCATCAACAGAAACTAAACAGCTACAAGCCTTCTGTGACTCTGATTGTGGCTCTTGTCTGCAGACCAGAAGATTTGTCACAGGCTATCTTGTAAAATTTGGAGAGGCCTTGGTGTCATGGAAATCTAAGAAACAAGAAATTATGGACAGAAGTTCAGCTGAAGCTGAATTCAGAAGCATGGCATCCTCTGTAGTTGAAGTTACATGGCTAATAAGTTTGTTCAAGGAACTTGGAATTGATGTGCAGCAACCTGTTGATTTGTTCTATGATAGAAAAGTTGCTATCCAAATAGCAGCCATTCCTATATTTCATGAACGAAGCAAGCATATAGACATTGACTGTCATTTTGTAAGGGAAAAACTGAGTCAAGGAGTAATCACAACTCATCATCTCTCAACAAAGGATCAATTGGCAGACCTACTGACCAAGAGCACTGGAAAAACACAACATGAAGCCTTGTTGAATCAACTTGGAGTTGAGAATTGTCATGACCCGATTTACCCTCCGAAAGGCATCGTGACGACACCTAGTATCTACGACTAGGTAAGCCTAATTGCGGAAAACACATGTTAAATAGAAGCTATAAAATAAAGGTGAAATAAGTGAATCTACAAGTAAACATCGCCACTTGGTGCGTACAAAATACGACTTTCCCTAAAACCCGGAATATCACTTTAGTCACAAGCTCCGTCTCAAAATAGCTCTATACAACGAGAGGGAATTTACAGGAAAAAACAAAAAAATATCTATCTAAAACTGGAGTGGAATGTGACTCGAAGGACTCTGCGGACGCGGTAGAATTACCTTTCGGTCTCCTAGAAGCTGCTGCTCGGACCCCAAGCCATGAAACTGAGCGCTAGAACCTAGATCTGCACATGAAAAACATGTGCAGGAAAGGGCATGAGTACACCACAAATTGGTACCCATTAAACGTCAAGCCTAACCCTAGTCAAGTAGTGACGAGGTCAGGTTAAGGCTCTACTGGATTTTAATAGTAAAACAGTATAAAAATGTGCACATAGAGATATAATAAGCTAAGGCAAATCAGTAGGAACAATGAGCTAAAAGAAAATAATAACAAGGAGCCCTCGACTCAGCACAACATATATCACAGTAACAAGTATGCAATGCAGTACATGGGGAAAGCTCCCGGAATCTCGTCTGTAGTCCCAATTTAAATATGCAATGCAGTACAGGGGGAAAGCTCCTGGAATATCGTCAGTAGTCCCAATTTAAATATGCAATACAGTACAGGGGAAAAGCTCCCGGAGTCTCATCCGTAGTCCCAATTTAAATATGCAATGCAGTACAAATACCGAATAAATTTTTTATTTAAAACAGTTTAGGAAAAATCACAGGCAAAAATACGGATAAAACTACCTAAACATGGTACACATAGTAATAACTAGGGAAAATTCAAGTAAAACAGGTAGGCATGCTATTTCATAATCTAAACTACATAGTCGATACATGAATCAATGAAATCGGAGTGAAATGATTTAAGTCATGGAGGGAATAATGGATTTTTAGTAACAATGGCCCGTGTACATACTCGTCACCTCGCGCACACGGCGCCCAAACCATATAAAAAAGTATTAAAATAGCCTAGGGGCAGTCCCCAATACAGAGTTAGGCAAGTCACTTACCTCGACTGCGCTGCTCAACTCAAAACCACGCTCTTCCCACGAGTATCCGACTCCGAATGACCCAAATCTATTCAATTCGATTGCATAATGTAAATATCACTTTAAGGAATCAAAATAGCTAATAAGTTCGAGGCTAATACGCGAAATTAAGAAAATCGCCCAAAAAGTCCCCCAGGCCCACGTCTCGGAATCGAGTGAAAGTTACAAATTTAGAACACCCATTCTCTCACGAACTCACTCAAACAAGAATCATCAAAAACCGACGACAAAATCCTATTAAATTCTCGGATTTCCAAATTGGGGAAACTTCTTCCCATTTGCATGATTTTTCACCTAAATCCCTTGATTGCAAGGAAGAAATCGCTATAGATTAATGATATACAAAGGAAATAGGGTTAGGAATTGTTACCTATGAAGCTTTTCCTCAAAACTCACTCCAAATCGCCTACACCCGAGCTCCAAATTATTTTTAGAAGTTATGAAATTCAAGCCCTCGAATTTGATATAAACTGCCCAGCAATTTCCGCACCTGTGCCCCTTGGACCGCACCTGCGGTCCCGCACCTGCGGTCCCGCACCTGTGGAAAATCCATCGAAGGTGCGAAAACCCACTAAAAGGCATAGGGCCGCACCTGCGGTCAATTGGCCGCATTTGCGGCTCCACACCTGCGGAACCACAACCGCACTTGCGAGAACTGGTTGAATTGACCAAGCCCGCACATGCGAGCCCCTTTTCCGCACCTACGGAAAGTCCATCATAGGTGCGAGACACCAGAACCAGAAATGGTTCAGCTGTTTTCCAAGTTCCAAAATCACCCGTTGAGCATCTGAAACACCCTCGAGGCCCGCGGGACCTCAACCAAACTTACCAACCAGTCCTAATACCTTATCTAAACTTAGTCGATCCTCCAAAACACATCACATAACACCAAATCACCAATTATACATGGATTCAAGCCTAAGAACTTATGAAATTTCCAAACTCGACAACTGATGCCGAAACACCTCAAAACTAGTCCAAATGACCTCAAATTTTACACACAGGTCAGAAATGATACAACAGACCTACACCCACTCTCGGAATTCCATTCCGATCCCGATATCAAAATTCCACCTATCAGCTGAAATCGTCGAAATTCTAACTTTCACCAATTCAAGCCTAAATCTACTACAGACCTCGAAATCACATTCTGGACATGCTCCTAACTCCAAAATCACCCAACGGAGCTAACAGAGTCGATGGAATACCATTACGGACCCGTCTTCCTATAGTTCTAACTACGGTCCGATTTCTAAAGCTTAAACTCACATATAAGGACTATGTGTCCAAAAAATCTCCGAATTTCACCACTCAACATTCCAAAAAGTCCCAAAAGCAGAAATAGACATAGGGAAAGCAGTTACTAGGGGATCGGGGCGCTAACTATCAAAATGACCTACCGGGTCGTTACATTCTCCCCCCTTAAGAAAATCGTTCGTCCTCAAACGAGTATAGAGACATACCTGAAGCTTTGAAAAGAGGAGGGTACTGATTGCACATATCCTGCTCGGTCTTCCGAGTCGCCTCCTCGACCGAATGACCCCTCCACTGAACCTTTACTGACGTAATATCCTTTGACCTGAGCTTTCTGACCTGTCTATCCAATATAGCTAATGGCTCCTCAACATATGATAAATCCTTGTCCATCTGGACTGAACTGAAATCCAAAACATGAGTCGGGTCACCGTGATACTTCTGGAGCATGGAGATGTGGAATACCGGATGAACTCCTGCTAGGTTGGGAGGAAGAGCTAGCTCATAAGCAACCCCCCCAACACGTCGCAACACCTCAAAAGGGCCAATAAATCTCGGACTCAACTTACCCTTCTTCCCGAACCTCATGACGCCCTTCATAGGCGATACCCGAAGCAAAACCCGATCACCAACCATAAATGCCAAATCACGAACCTTCTAGTCCATATAACTCTTCTGCCTGGACTGAGTTGCGGTAAGTCTCTCCTGAATCACCTTCACCCTGTCCAGGGCGTCCTGGACCAAATCTGTACCCAACAATCGGGCCTCGCTCAGCTCAAACCATCCCACTGGGGACCGGCACCTTCTACCATACAAAGACTCATACGGCGCCATCTGAATGTTGTACTGGTGGTTGTTATTATAAGCAAACTCTGCAAGTGGCAAGTATCGGTCCCATGAACCTCTGAAGTACATCACACAGGCACAGAGCATATCCTCAAGAATCTGAATTGTACTCTCGGACTGCCCGTCCATCTGAGGGTGAAGGTTGTACTCAACTCTACCATGGTGCCTAGCCCTGCTGAACGACCCTCCAAAATCGTGAAGTGAACAGTGTATCTCTGTCTGAAATGATATATACTGTAATACCGTGGAGGCGAACAATTTCCCTGATATAAATCTCCGTGAACCTCTCGGAGGAGTATGTAGTCAACATAGGAATGAAATGGGCTGACTTAGTCAGCCTATCCACAATCACCCAAATAGCATCGAACTTCTTCAAAGTCCGAGGAAGTCTAACCACGAAGTCCATGGTGATCTGCTCCCACTTCCGCTCTGGAAGCTCAATCTGCTGAAGTAACCCTCCGGTCTCTGATGCTCATATTTGACTTGCTGACAGTTGAGACACTTGGCCACAAACTCCATTATATCCTTCTTCATCCTTCTCCACCAATAGTGTTGTCTCAAATCCTGGTACATCTTCGCGGTACCCGGATGAATGGAATACCGCGAGCTATGGGCCTCCTCAAGAATCAACTCCCGAATCCCATCCACATTGGGCACACAGATCCGACCCTGAATCCTCATCACATTGTCATCTCCTATAGTCACATCCCTGGCGTCACCTTTCCGAACCCTGTCCTGAAGACACAGAAGGTGGGGTCATCATACTGGCGCTCTCGAATGCGAGTCATAAAGAGAAGACCGAGCCATCACACAAGCTAAAACCCAGCAAGGCTCTGAAAGATTCAACCTCATGAACTGAATGGCTAAGGACTGAATATCTAAGGCTAAGGGCCTCTCAACTGCCGGAAGATATGCCAAACTCCCCAAACTCTCTGCCCGATGACTCAAGGCGTCGGCCACCATATTGGCCTTCCCCGGGTTGTATAATATAGTTATGTCATATTCCTTTAGCAACTCCAACCATCTCCGCTGGCGCAAATTGAGGTCCTTCTGCTTGAATATGTGCTGCAAACTCCGGTGATCGGTGAAAATATCACAGGGAACACCGTATAGATAATGACGCCATATCTTCAGGGCGTGAAAAATTGCTACCAACTCGAGATCATGAACTGGATAGTTCTTCTCGTTCACTTCAAATGTCTAGACGCGTAGGCAATCACCCTACCGTCCTGCATCAACACCGCCCCGAGGCCAATCCTCGAAGCATCACAATAGACGGTATAGGACCCTGAACCCGAAGGCAATACCAACACTGGATCTGAAGTCAGGGCTATCTTGAGATTCTGAAAGATCTCCTCACACTCCTCAGTCCACCTGAACGGAGCACCCTTTTGAGTCAACCTGGTCATCGGTGGTGCAATGGATGAAAATCCCTCCACAAAACGGTGATAGTACCCAGCCAAATAGGAAATTGCGGATCTCCGTAGCTGATGACGGTCTAGGCCAACTCTGCACCGCCTCCATCTTCTTCGGATCTACCTTGATCCAATACCAAGACACTATGTGGCCTAAGAATGCCACTGAGTCAAGCTAGAACTCAAATTTAGAGAATTTAGCATACAATCTCTTCTCCCTCAAAGTCTGAAGCACAGTCCTCAAATGATGCTCATAATCTTCCCGTGATTGGGAATACACCAAGATGTCATCAATAAACATAATGATGAAGGAATCAAGATAAGGTCGGAACACACTGTGCATCAAATGTATAAAAGTTGTTGGGGCATTGGTCAACCCAAATGACATAACAAGAAACTCATAGTGGCCATATCTGGTCATGAAGGCGGTCTTCGGGATATCCGGCTCCTGAATCTTCAACTGATGATAGCCAGAACGCAAGTCAATCTTGGAGAATACCCTGGAACTCTGTAGCTGGTCGAATAAATCATCAATGTGAGGCAAGGGATACCTGTTCTTCACGGTGACCTTGTTCAACTGCCGATATCAATACACATACGCATATAACCATATTTTTTCTTCACAAATAACACTGGAGCACCCAAAGGTGATACACTGAGTCTGATAAAACCCTTATCAAGAAACTCATGTAACTGCTCCTTCAACTCCTTCAACTCAGTAAGATCTATACAGTAATGAGGGATAGAAATGGGCCGAGTGCCCGGCAACAAATTAATGCCGAAATCAATATCTCTGTCGGGCGGCATACCCGAGAGATCAGCTGGGAATACATCAGGAAAGTCCCTCACTACTGGAACTGACTCAACTGGAGGGGTATTAACACTGACATCTCTCACATAGGCCAAGTACGCATCACACCCCTTCTCAACCATCCGCTGAGCCTTAATAAATGAAATGACCCTACGAGGAGTATACTCTAAGGTAACTCTCCACTCTAATCTCGGCAAGCCCGGCATAGCCAGTATCACGATCTTAGCGTGACAATCAAGAATAGCATAATGGGGCAAAAAGCAGTCAATGCCCAAGATAACATCGAAATCTACCATGCTGAGTAATAATAAATCAGCCCTGGTCTCAAAACCACTAAGAGAAATAAAACACGACTGATATATGTGGTCCACAACTAGAGAGTCTCCCAGGGGAGTAGATACATAGATAGGAGAACTCAAAGAATCTCGAGATATCCCCAAATGTGGAGCAAAATAAGAGGACACATATGAATACGTAGAGTCTGGATCAAATAATACTGATGCATCCCTATGGCAGACAAGGACAATACCTCTGATGGATGGTTCTGAAACAACAACCTCGGAACGGGATGGAATGGCATAGTATCTGGCTTGGCCTCCCGCTCTAGGGCTACCTCTACCTCCCCGACCCCCACCTCGAGTTGGCTGAGGAGGTGGAGTGGCAGCTGGGGCTTGAAGAATAGCCGGAGGACTCGGCGGAGCACGTGGAGGCTGATAAGACTGTGGAGGTGCACCCCTCCTGGCCCTAGGGCAATCTCTAATCAAGCGACGAGTGTCACCATACTCAAAACAACCCCTCGGAGGACGTTGCAGCTGAGACTAAATAGGAGCTGGCCTGCTGGGCTGGCCGGAAATAGCACCTCGAACTGGAGGCACACTGGATACTGGCGGTGCATAATAGAACTCCTGAGGTCTAGGAGGAGCTGGAATACCGCTAGCTGCTGGAAGGGCTTAATGAACAGGGTGAACCACAAAGCCCCTATCGTGACGTGTTGCTGGTGAACGAGCTCCTGAAAAATGGCCAGTCTCTCGAGACCTCTTGGCCTCCCTCTCCTCTCTATCCCTGGTGAAAATTCCCTCTACTCTCCTGGCAATACTCACTGTCTGCTAGTAAGTGATATCCATCTCCAACTCTCTGGCCATACTGGTCCGAATACTAGGATGGAGTCCCTCAATGAAGCGGCGAACCCGCTCTCTGGCTGTGGTAACCAAGGCTGGTGCATGCCGAGCTAACTCACTGAAACGGATTGCATACTCCCACACAGTAATAGTACTCTGGGAAACTGCTCGAACTATGCGCGCCAAGTATCCCTGAGGATCTGAGGGACATACTCTCGCAAAAACATCTATGAAAACTGAGTCCAAGTGAGTAAGGCTGCCTCGTCTGGACTACTCAGCTCATAGGCCCGCCACCATTGATATGTCGCTCCCCTCAGCTGGAAAGCGGTGAAAGAAACCCCAATGGTCTCCACAATGCCCATAGTGCGGAGAATAGATGAAACTCCTCAAGAAATCCCAGAGCGTCATCTGAAGCTAGTCCGCTGAAAGTAGGTGGGTGGTACTTCTTATGCCTCTCGCGTCTGAGTTGCTCGGCCTCAGAAGTCGCTGCCCTAGCATCATGCTGAACTAGAGCCGCTGGGGGCATAGGAATATACTCCGGGGCCTGATCAACTTGGCCCCTCTTCTCATGAGTGCGGGATGCGGGAGTCTGTGCCCCTCCCCCGGCCTGAGATGTAGCGGGAGCTATCAGAAATAGTCTAGCCTGCGCTAGAGTACTGAACATGCTCAAGAACTGAGCGAAAGACTCATGCAAGGCTGGAGCAGCAATAGGGACCTCTTGTGCCGGCTCTCCAGCTGGGGCTGCCATAGGCTCCTCTGCCGCTGCTCTTGCCGGTGCTCGAGATGCACCGCACGGTCGTCCTCTACCCTGACCCCGGCCTCTGGTGGCTCTGGCAGGGGGCTCGGGTGCCTGGTTATCGGTCCTCCTAGTACGGGTCCTCACCATCTGTGGGAAAGAATAGAATAGAATTTTAGAATTTTTGATGTCAATAACTCGCACGAAAAGGAAATCAAAGAAATATGATTGTTCTTAATAGTTACATAGCCTCCCGAAGATAGATACGGACGTCTCCGCACCGATCCGCGAGACTCTAATAAACCGACTTGTGACTTGTGACTCCTATGAACCTAGACGCTCTGATACCAACTTGTCACGACCCGATTTACCCTCTGAAAGGCATCGTGATGGCACCTAGTCTCTACGACTAGGCAAGCTTAATTGCGGAAAACACATGTTAAATAGAAGCAATAAAATAAAGGTGAAATAAGTGAATCTACAACGAAATATCGCCACTTGGCGCGTATAAAATACATATTTTCCCAAAACCCGGAATATCACTTTAGTCACAAGCTCCGTCTCAAAATAGCTCTATACAACAAGAGGAAATTTACATGAAAAAAAAATCTATCTAAATCTGGAGTGGAAGGTGACTCGAAGGACTCTGCGGACGCGGCAGAATTACCTTTCGGTCTCCTAGAAGCTGTTGCTCGGACCCCTAGCCATGAAACTGAGCGCTGGTACCTGGATCTACACACAAAAAATATGTGCAGGAAAGGGCATGAGTACACCATAAATTCGTACCCAGTAAGCGCTAAGTCTAACCCCATTCGAGTAATGACGAGGTCAGGTTAAGGCTCTACTAGATTTTTATAGTAAAACAATATAAAAATGTGAACAAAGAGGTATAATAAGCTAAGGCAAATCAATAGGAACAATGAGCTAAAACAAAATAATAACAGGGAGCCCTCGGCTCAGCACAACATATATCACAGTAACAAGTATGCAATGTAGTACATAGGGAAAGCTCCCGAAATCTCGTCCGTATTCCCAATTTAAATATGCAATGCAGTACAGGGGAAAGCTCCCGAAATCTCGTCCGTAGTCCCAATTTAAATATGCAACGCAATACAAATACCGAATACAATTTTTATTTAAAACAATTCAGGAAAAATCACCGGCAAAAATACGGATAAAACTACCTAAACATGGTACACATAGTACTAACTAGGGAAAATTCAAGTAAAACAGGTAGGCATGCTATTTCCTAATCTAAACTACATAGTCGATACATGAATCAGTGAAATAGGAGTGAAATGATTTAAGTCATGGAGGGAAGAATGGAGTTTTAGCAACAATGGCCCGTGTACGTACTCGTCACCTCACGCACACAGCGCCCAAACCACATAAAACAGTATTAAAATAGCCTAGGGGAAGTCCCCAACCCAGAGTTAGGCAAGTCACTTACCTCGACTGCGCTGCTCAACTCAAAACCACGCTCTTGCCACGAGTATCCGACTCCGAATGACCCAAATCTATTCAATTCGAGGCTAATACGTGATATTAGGAAAATCGCCCAAAAAGTCCCACAGGCCCACATCTCGGAATCGAGTGAAAGTTACAAATTTAGAACACCATTCACTCACGAACTCACTCGAACAAGAATCATCAAAACCGACGATAAAATCCTATTAAATTCTCGGATTTCCAAATTGGGGAAACTTCTTACCATTTGCATGATTTCTCACCTAAATCCCTTAATTGCATGGAAGAAATCCCTATAGATTAATGATATAAAAAGGAAATAGGGTTAGGAATTGATACCTATGAAGCTTTTCATCAAAACTCACTCCAAATAGCCTACAGCCAAGCTCTACATTATTTTTAGAAGTTATGAAATTCAAGCCCTCGAATTTGATATAAACAGCCCAGTGATTTCTGCACCTGCGGTCAATTGGCCGCATCTACGGCTCCGCACCTGCAGAACCACAACCACACCTCCGAGAACTGGTTGACTTGACCAAGCCCGCACCTGCGAGCCCCTCTTCCACACCTGCGTGTCCGCACCTGCCGAAAGTCCATCGCAGGTGCAAGACACCGAACCAGAAATGGTTCAGCGGTTTTCCAAGTTCCAAAATCACCCGTTGAGCATCTGAAACATCCTCGAGGTCCCTGGGACCTCAACCAAACTTACCAACCAGTCCTAATACCTTATCCAAACTTATTCGAGCCTCCAAAACACATCACATAACACCAAAATCACCAATTATACATGGATTCAAGCCTAAGAACTTATGAAATTTCCAAACTCTACAACCGATGCCGAAACACCTCAAAACTAGTTCGAATGACCTTAAATTTTACACACAGGTCACAAATGATACAACGGATCTACAGCCACTCTCGTAATTCCATTCCTAGTCCGACATCAAAATTCCACCTATCGGCCAAAATTGCTGAAATTCTAACTTTCGTCAATTCAAGCCTAAATTTACTACAGACCTCGAAAGCACATTCTGGACACACTCCTAACTCCGAAATCACCCAACGGAGCTAACGGAGTTGACGGAATCCCATTCCGGACCCGTCTTCCTATAGTTCCAACTACGGTCTGATTTCTAAAGCTTAAACTCACATATAAGGACTATGTGTCCAAAAACTCTCCGAATTTCACCACTCAACTTTCCAACAAGTCCCAAAAGGAGAAATAGACATGGAAAAAGCAATTATTAGGGGATCGGGGAGCTAACTCTCAAAACGACCTACCGGGTCGTTACAAGAATATATTCAAAATATCAACTTAAGGGGGAGTGTTGAGAGTATAAGCTGATGTGTATTAGTTGGATAATTAGTTAATAAGGTGGCTATTTATGTAAGCATAGTTAGTTAGTGAAGTTAGTTTGGTGTTGTGTATATATAGAACATACTATACACTATTGTAACATGCAAAAGAAATGAGAATTAATTAGTTTCTCTCCTAGTCTTCTTCTGCTTGTTTTCTCTCTATCAATTTCATCAATCTCTCTTGCTCATTGATAAAATTGACAGGATTTACCTGTCAAATCAATATAAAGAACACGAAAACTATTAGTTCCAATATAATAACACCAATCTAAATCTTACTTGTATAGTATGTAAATTCCATTTTTAGGTCTATATTACTTTCGGAGAGAAATTTTATCTTTGAACCATATGTATTTTTAGTAATTGTAGCACATTAAATTAGCGGTAACAAATAAATTACGTTTTTTTTTTGAAGTTTTGATGATTCAAATTAGAATGAATCATGTAATTAGTTACAACCAATATTCTATTCAGAGTTTGTTTGCAGAAAAGGAAGGTTATAAATGTAGTTGTAATATATTCCGAAAATTACAAATAAAAGTGCAAATTAATAGCAAGATACTCTGATATTTTATTAGGCTATGATCTTTTCTAAAGCAAACACTTGGATGAGTCTAAATAGAATAAACTCTTACTATACAAAGTTAAGAATCTATCTACGATTTTAGAAGTAAGTTAAGTAGGGATTAATAATGTAGTGATGATTAATGATGAAAATAATGTGATATTAACGGTAAATGTATTGTTATGTGATGATGATACATGAATTAATTATTCTAAAAGGGTATTGCTTATATGAGCCAGCCCATCCACTGTAGTGGAATCATATGGGCTAGCTAACGGTCCCGTGCAGTTGCGTTTGACGGGTCCACTTTTATTATTCTTACTTTATTTTAGTAAAAATAGTACGGGCTAATCAATTATTGGACTGACCATTCAAAAATGAAATGTTTACATTCCTATATATTATAGGAAAATATTACCGTCCCTACTCAAGTTTCACTATAATTACTTTTTATATATCTAATTATCATTTATGTATATTTTAAGGGATTTAATGGTATTAATTAGTGTCCTAAATTAATTCTACCATATATTCCCACTCCCCACACATTTCTCTCTCCACATCCTACCTCCCTCACCCATGTATTACACCCCACACCCCATGATTTTTTCTGCAATCACCCAAGATTTTCTCTTCATAAACCAAACAAATTCTTAACGCCTCCATTAACTCCTTTTACAACCATTCTTCAAAAATCATACAAAGTTCTTACTCTTCTTCAAAGTTCCAACCTCCATTAACGCCTTTTGCAAAGCTTGGATTTTCAATAAAGAAGAAGACAACTTCAAAGACAACCCTAACAAAGATAAAAGAGCAGATGTTCCTTCATTTGATTTGGGTGTTTTCTCAGCAAATTCTCCCAAAAAGGATTCAAAATTAGCTCATACAAAAGAGGATAAGAAGCCCAGGCTTTCCCCTCGTGAAGCTAGGGCAGAAGCTCGAACAAAGCAAAAATATGATATTGATGCTAGTGAATCGCCGAGGCCTATCAAATCTACGAAAAGGAAAGGCAAAGAGATTGATTTTGATGATGATTTTGTCGAAGAAGAACTTGTCATTAAAGTTGCAAAAAAAGTTAGAGTGTCTCCTATGTAAAAGCTTCAAAAAAGAAGAAAGTTATAAAATCTCCTAAAACTGTTCCCCAACAATCATTGGTGAAGGTAAGAATTTATTAGTTTGAAAAATAGCTTTTTTGTTCTCATTCTTAAGAGACTATATAATTTGTGCTTTTGTAATTTGTAGAAATTTTGTCTACATTGTGTAGATTAGTTGTAGATTTATAATTCCTGATTGTAGATATATTTGTTAAAAAAATGTATGTTTTATTCTGACTCTGTTTTAAAATTGTAGAAATATTGTAAAATTATAGTTATTCTGTTTTTTAGTTTTTAACTCTGTTATGTAATTGTAGATATATTGTATTATAAATGCAGATATTTTATTTTTTAGGTTTGAGAACTGTATTAATAAGAGATTTTTTACTTTTGGTGCAGAATGGACCTTTTTTGCACCTCATAATGTTGATTATAGGGTCGTTAGATTTCAGTCATTATCCGACCCCATTGTTCCTGGCTAAATCAAAGATTTATTGTCTGCACATGGTTTAAAGCTTTTCAAGAAGACATGTTTTGGTTATTTTCTTTCATTGCACAGAATATATAAGCAAAACCAAGCTATTCATCTTCTAATGAAATATGAATTGAATGCATCTGGTGCTGGCTATTTTTCAGCAGAGATAAAGGGTCAGAAGTTGAATTTTGGCTTGAGAGAGTTTACCTTGATAAGTGGTCTGAGATGTTTTACGGAAGTGACAGACTTTGGTTACATACCTACATATGACAGTAAAATAATAAAGAGTTATTTTCCAAACAAGCAAAAATTTGAGAAGTCATACTTAAAACAAATTGTAACCAGCAAAAGTTGGGTGAACGATGAGGATGCAATCAAGTTGTATATTCTATATCTCATAGGATTCTTCCTCTGTCCTTCAAACAAAGACAATGTAGAGTTGGTAGACTATTTTAGATTTTATTTGGTGGACTCGGGACAGTATGCGAACTACACATGGGGTAGTGATTCTTACAAACAGTTGCTTCAATCCGTTATGCACAAGCTCAATCCTTATGTTCATTCTTATCTCATTCGTGAATTTCCACTAGCTATGCAAATATGGTTGTATGAGTGTTGCTCTACCGTCACTGATATAGCTACAAGTGTTGCAAATTCCATCTCTCGCATACTTAATTGGTCAACTAGTAAGGACAAAATATGATTGTCTGCAAATGAAGATAGAATGATCAAACCTGAATGGATCAAGGTAAATTTTTTAATTATGAATAAACAATTTAATACAAATTATCTATAACTTTTATACATATTATGCCTTAGTCAAACTCATTTACTTTTTTCACTCAGTTCACCAACTTAACTTGAAGCACCTGAAGAGCTTTCTAGAATGTCTTTGCCTGATAAAGATGAATACATACTTGAAGAAGTTGAACCCAAGTCTGAGGATACGAAAAATGTTGCTTCTCCCTCGGGACACAAGCACTCAATTGGAATAGAGGACAAGAAAGCTATTCTAAAATAAATTAGAAAATTAAGAAAAAGATATTGACAAGGTAACATATATACATAATCTTGTATGATTTCTTTAATATATGTTAAGCCAATATTTTCGTTAACTCTCTATATTTTAATATGTAGGTTGGTTTAGATCTTGGATCTTTCAAGAAAGATGTTTATGAATAACTAGGTAGCATTCGACTACTACTCAATGACTCAATCAAGACTGTTTTGGAGGCGATAAACAGTCAAAAGGATAAAATTGATGCCAAGGTAATATTTGAAATATACTCATTTAACAGAACTATTTTTATCAGCTCTAAGTTTATATTGTCACCCATAAAGTATATATCCTAACAAATTGAAAGCTTGCAGTTTGCTGGGAGTTCTATAAAAATTGCTGAGCAATCAAAAGAAAAGAACAATCAAAAGTGAAAAAACAGTGCATGCCAATAGCAGTAAAGCAAGTATATACAAAATACCTACATTATATCTATAAAATATCTACAATATATTAACAACACATCTACGATATATCTACATTACATCTACAATATTTCTACATTATATATACAATTATATACATTATATCTACACAGATCTACAGATTTATGTAGATGTCTATAATATACCTACATATCGCCTAAAATTGTTAAACCGCTAATATGAATTAAAATTCAAATTGTTTAATGAAAATACAGGTCATGTGAATGACATGGAAATTGACGAGAATTTTTCCGCACGTGTTGATTTATATTCTCATTTTGAAGGGGAAATTGATGAAGAAAATGCAGGTATGAATTTTGTATTCTGAAATGTTTGTGTTTGGTACAAATTTCGTACAATTTGATTAAGTTAGATATACATAATGTAACAGTGAAGAAAGTTATGCCTGCACAATCTCCAAGACACGAAGATACAATAAGCATTCAAGGAGAAGTGGGGAGAAGATTAATGTAGGTGAAGCAGCCGAGTACGTTAATGTAGGTGATTCGGACGACTCCAGATGTGAGAAAAGGGAAGTTACACTTGATGATTTTGAGCTGCCAGAGAACTTCTCCCAGATTGTTAAGTTCGGCGAGCTTAACCAAGATGAAACAACACATGTGCATCAAGGAAGAATAAGGCAGCCTGGAAAGCATGCCCGATCACCATTTCTCCCTTTTTACAGTTCTGGTGACAACACTTCTGTTGGACCTCCAATTTTTCAAATGAAACATCCATTTACTGGGGTTATTGGTCAAGATGTTGATCCTGAGTTGTTGGAAGAATTCAACAAGTGGTTATACCTGTGTACCGATACAACTTCAAAGAGGTTAGTTTATACAATTTATTTATATTGCTTCCAGCATTCATCTTTTAGATATCCACTTCATTCAATATATTTATTGTAATTTCTATGTGGTTAAATAGGAGGAAGGCTCCTTGTTCTGTAAAAGATAACTAACTTAAGCCATGGTATGATCTTGGAGTGGAAAAGGTTGATAAGAAGGAGTGGTTCTATACTTTGGCACATCCCGGACAAGTCTTCAACGACTCGGTAAACTCATACCGAGACTATGTAGTTATTTTGTAGAATATGTAGTTTTTTTGTATATATAACCGTGTTATCATGCCATCTCCAGAATATATAGTTATTTTGTAAATATATTGTAGATAATTTGTAATATTGATTAATAACAAAGGAAATTGTAGTTATTTTGTAGATATATTGTAGATAATTTTTAATACTGATTAGAAACAAATGAAATCTATTTTTTGTTGCAGCACATTGATGTTATATTGTACTACTTGAGAAAAATAGAAAAGTATGGTCCCCACAAAAAGATAAGGTTTATAACCACTTATTGTTTGTTCAAAACTAGTATTGAACAAATTTATCATAAGTACATCACTGCTCCTCCCGAAAAGAAGTTTGTTGTTGTCAAACTTCAGGACGTCGTAGCAGAATACATATTGGGGTACAGATTACTCACAAATGTTGCATGGGATCAAGTTGATTTTGTGATCATGCCCATCAATATTGTAGAAAAATTTCATTAGTTGTTGGTTATTTTTGACATTGCCGATAGGGTTCTTTATGTGTATGATTCTATGGTCTCTTCACATAATCATACCATTGTTGAATCTGTCGTCACCAAGTTTGCTATTATGATCCCCCTTTACTTGTGATGCACCGATTTTTATGGCAAACGTCCAGTCATCAACTTTAAGAACACAAATGCACAGATTAAAAAGGTGTTACCGACCCTATTGACATTCAGTGGTTCGTCGGTGAGATACCACAGCAAAAAGAAGGATCACTGTATGAAAAAACTTATTTCCTTCTATCCATTTAACATTTTGTTTTTGCTCACTGTATGCTAAATATTGAGACTTTTTTTCTTTTTGCAGTGACTGCGGTGTATACGTTGTTGCCTTTGCAGAGTATGCCAACATTGGAGACCTAGCAACTTCTAAAGATGATCTTTCTGATAATGATCAACATCGTAGACGCTATGGAGCGCTACTGTGGGACTATGCTAGGAAGAAGCAAGAGAATGGTGCAATTATTGAGAGCGAGGTGACTGGCAGATTAGCAAGGAAAAAAGGTGCACCGATTGTGAACGAGAAAACACATGTCCGGAAGAAGAAGAATTAGTTGTAATTTTCTGTAGGGAAAATGTAGTGAACTTGTTTAGTTGCAGCTATTTCTGTAGAAAGATTGTAGACAAATTTTTACTTATGAACAAGTTTGTTGAAGTTTAATTGTAGCAGATTTATGCTACAATTATTTTACTCTACGTTTTGTTGTTTTATCCAGTATACTAGTTCGAACAATAGGAAATATTTTGTAGTTTTTATCTTCACTGGTTGAAAGTTATTAGTACTTTATCTCATTATTGTTAGCATATAACTCCTTTTCAACTTAATTATAATGTATCTGTCAACTCCAGATTATGTAGTTATTTTGTAGATAAATTGTAAGAATCGTTAATAACTATTAATTTATGCTAAAGATAGTAAAGCAATTCTGTATTATAGATAGAAATCATTCATAATCCAATCAATCTATGAAAGTATGAACTCAATACAGAATAGTAATTAAACAAAACAGTTTCAAACTAACTACATTAAATTGAAAACACCTCAACTATAATTCTTCTAAACTCATCAACACTTTTTAGCAAAAAATCTGTTCACCATATAAAATTTGATTTCTTCTTGGGAGCATTCTTGCAAGATCTTTTGTTATGTCCTTATACTCCACAGTTTCCACATGAAACCTTATACCTCTTTGCATTTAATTCATCATATGTTTTGTATATTTGTTTTTGAGATCTTCCTGGCTGTCTTTTCCCGGTAGGTGGATTTACAACTTCTTCAGTTATATGTTGTGGCACATTTCATTTGCTTTCATCAGGCTACTGGTATTTCATAAGTATGCAAGAGGCTCTCCCTCGTGTAATAAGGAGAACAATAGTTTTCATAAGACTCATTCTTGTGCCTTAAAGCAGCCAAAGCATGTGCACAAGGAAGTTTATCAAGCTAGAATTATCCACAACTACATCTCTTATTTTCAAGACAAACAATATAGCGTTTCACACCATCTATCACTGTGTGGATGTGATGTGTTGAATCCCTCACCTACAATTACATTACACACAACAAACTATCTACAATATAACTACAAAATATCTACAATAATTCAATAAATTTTTTACAATGTCTGTTAATATTTTACTTTGATGCAATAAATGATCAGATGTTATTGGATATATCTTACTATAAGCTTCTGCTACAATGTTCTGTTGTCCTCCAACTCTTTGTTGTATTATTTTCCCAAGGTATGTGAATGTACCCTTTGCTTTTAATAACTTTTCATTAGTCCAACGTTCAAGAAGAGTCCTCGTGTACTCTAATAGTTTTACTATCGGCAGCTCTCTTGCATCTTGCATCTCTTGTTACTGCATTTAACGACTCTGCAATGTTTGACGTCATAGTCCAAGTTCTGTTCACCGTAACATGTACTCGAGACCATCTATGATAGCCAATATCGTATAAGTATGCTTTAACGCGCGGGTCAATCTCTTCAATCTTTGACATCCTTTCATTAAATTCATCAAGCGCGTATGATCGTGCCGTGGCAAAGTACAATTCGCTTAACTTTAGATGACCCTTCTTGAACTTTGACCTTATATTTGTCCAAATATGCCACATGCAAGAATAATGTGGCATGCCGGGATAAACGATAGATGTTGCTTTCAAGATACTCTCATTCCGATCCGAAACAACACATATATTTGGTTTTCACCATATGCATATTTGAATTTCTCAAAAAACCACTTCCACGATGCGTTATTTTCTGAATCAACAACAACATATGTCAGTGTTAATACGCTACCTACATTATGTGGCAAAAAATAATTCAATTTACATCATAAAAAATGCAGAGGAAGAAATATACATACAAACTACAAATTTTCAACAATATATCTACAATAAATTTACAATACCTACAAAAATATACAAACTACAATATTTTTATAATAAATCTACAATACATGTTGCATCCATTGTGCTAGATGCTAGCATTATTCCCCTGTATGCTGACTTTGAGAAAGTCCCATCAACTACTACAACTGGCCTACAATATTTCCAACTATTGATTGACGTACAAATCGCAACAAATGCATACAAGAAACAGTCATCGTCGGTCTTCTTCAATTTAACTACCGACCCCGGATAAGTCTTCTCCAGAATATACAAATAACTAGGAAATCGATAGTAGGAGTCAGCAGGATGACCTCTCAAAAACTCCAAAGCCTTTTCATTTTCTCTCCAAGCTTGCATGTTTGTTAAGTTCACACCGTGTTCATACAACATATTAGTTTGTATGTCTTTTGGTATGTAAATTGTCTTAGGATCAACATATTTTGGTATAACCATGCTACCCACTACCATGTAGTAGGTTTGCATTGTATGTATGTATTGTCCATCAAAGAGTATGTGTGCAAGTTGTTAAATTTTCGAACCTTGAACATTGCCGAATCATTTATGTTGGTTGACTTGAAGTGCCATTGTACAATTTTCCCCAACACATACCAGGCAGTAGCTACAGAAAAAAAAACAATTTAAACAATGGTTGAAAAATGTAGATTTAAAAAAAAAGAGAGGTTGTTATAGCATAAAAATAGTATATTTAATAATTTATATACAAAAAAACTACAAACTATCTACAATTTGTATTCAAAGATATCACAAAAAATTAAGAAGTAAAAAAATACAAATAAACTACAAATTAAACAAAAAATATTTTTTGACCATTGATTTGTTCCTACCTTCTAGCACTAGATCTTTTCACTCTAAATTGGAACTTGTTCATGACAGAATAATGTTTCATTGCACTGGCAATTGTTTGCTTGTCTTTGTATACTTGGCCTACTTTAATAACAGTTGGTGTATTTTCTGTTATGATTATACTTTCATATTCCACTATCGTCGGAGATGTTGGCATATCAATTAAATTCAGTGTTCCAGATGAACCTGCAAAAAATTAAAGCTAAATACAGTTATGAACTATATTGTAGATATTTTGTAGTAAAACTGTAGAACGGATGAAATTCAATATTTATATTGGTCTACATATGTTATGTAGTTTTTTGTAGAAATATTGTAGAACAAGTAAAATTCAATAGTAATATATATCTACACATGATATGTAGTTTTTTTAATAGAAATATTGTAGAAAAATTATATAACAAATAAATATAAACAAATTTCAGTAGTGATGTAACAGATCAAACCTGTAATTGTGTTCGAATTAGAGATACTCAATCCAAACTGAAATCACGCACTGCTATACATAGCAGATACATTCCTAAGTTTTTATTTTCCTTTTTCGTCTCCATGTATACTCGAACTCCCATATCATTCCTAATTTTCATTGGAGGACAATGTTCGTTGACAATGTATTTGATTTCGATCATTTTTTCTGATGTATCGATCATTAGATGCTCTGCGATTGCAAAATTCAATAGTCTATAACTTGCATCTTCACAGACTACAATTCCATCGACCTGAAAATCTCTGTATCTCCCAAAGTTATCCCAATTCCCATTTAGCTGAAGCATAATAGCTATTTTCGACATAATTGCGTGTGATTCAGTAAAATTGTAGCTAATTTATTCGATTTTGATTGTGAAATCAGAATATACGACAAAAACAAAGTATTTTTGAAAAATAGAGTGCCGAAATTGCGAGAGAAACGAGCTTAATTAATAGCGAGATTTGCGTTGAAGAAAATCTGGAAGAATCCTTAATATCCCAAATTCGCGCGCCTATAAAAGGAATTATACAGCTGAAAGGATTCTGTTTTAAATGAGTTGTTTATATTTTGTAGAAAAAATATGTCCAGGTCGGGTAATATGCTAATCATGGATATTTTTGGTAATATAGTTTCATATATGGTATAAGAATGAAAAAAATCTTTCAAAAATAGCCAGCTTTTGCCAAATCATTGAAAAATAGCTACTATTTTGCTGCAACAGAGACCGGTCCAGCATAATATACTGGAGTTCGGTGCACTTGTATATGAACTTCCAGCATATTATATTGGAACTCCAACACGCGAAAAGTTACAGCATAATATACTGGAGATTCGAGCACCTGTATATGAACTTCCAGCATAATATACTGGATTGATATACTTTATTGGCTCTTTTAGAATTTCTCCCTTTATTTTATGTTCTTTTGTCTTTATATAGTTTAATCCTTGTATTAGTATTAGGCATATTCTTATACTAGTCCATAATTATAATATAATTTAATATGAGTATTATGTAATACCATGAACCAAATAATATATTAGTATTTAGTAGTATGTTAATATGGAAATTTTCTATGTGATTAATTATTTTTATATTCAAACCAAAGACCCCACACTATTATTCTATGCGACATGGCATACTGAGATTTAATTATTGTATTGTTTCTATACCCTGACCAAATGACCTCAACGGGGCAAACCCGAAATAAAAAAAAATCTTTATGGTGAAATCTTTTTATTCATGCTCGGTAGTATCATCAAATAAAAATACAATCTTTTCTTTCTTTGCATAACATTTCTTTTGGGAAGTGATAAAAGAAAATGTACAATTTCAATTCAATGATATCACATTGCGTCGAGTAAATCATATTCACTAGTGGGTCTTAGGAAGAAAACAAGATTATTATGATTTGCATATTTATTCTTTTCAAAATTATGGAACACAATTGTGGTATACCCTTTCCTTTTGTTTTTGTCATAATTTACAAAGTGATATTATCAGCTTGTTCGCACTCCGAATAACTTTGTCTATTAAATATTAGATATATGTGGAGAAATTGCACAATTTCATTTTGTTTCTGGTAAGATTTGAACCAGATCACTTCATTTTTTTCTCTTAAATATTACATACAAAATCTAAAAACAAAAAGGATAGATATATTCCTCTTTACCTTATCACAAATGTCATAACAAACAAAACAAAATTGGAAGAGAAAAACTTGACAGAGAAAAAAAATTATATGCTCAAGTTGAAAAGACAAATAGCAATTGTAATCGCATACATACCACAAATATGTAAGCAATAAGTAAAACGAAATAGCGAAAGAATGCACCAAAGTTTTCCATTGATGAAGAATTTACTGAAAGAAGTAGTCACTTCAATAATCTTTTATACTACAACTAGAATTTATCATATTGAAGTAATAGATATAATTTATAGGTGCTTCTTGATGAAAGTCAGCCTCAAATCATGTTATAATCTTGACAAATATACAACCAGAGGAGGATTTACTTGCCAATATCATAATGAAGAACATGGAAAACAATTAATTACAACGCCAATCTGATATGTATAGCGTGAAAGTTCCATTTACTTTTGGAGAGAGACTTTATCATCTTTCAATAATGTACTTATTAGTTGTATTACGTTAAAATATGATTAACTGAGATCTAGATGGTAGGTCGAAGATCGCTCCCGTGTTACGTCAGATCGCGACATGAAGATATATAACCAAGCTCGTAATTCGAGGACCAGTCGAGGAAGACACC
Organism: Nicotiana paniculata; assembly: GCA_005239505.1. Taxonomy (NCBI): domain Eukaryota; kingdom Viridiplantae; phylum Streptophyta; class Magnoliopsida; order Solanales; family Solanaceae; genus Nicotiana; species Nicotiana paniculata. Next base: position 11,406 of record MDKI01098140.1, on the reverse strand, counting down.
GAACGAGATAGGCATCGAGCAAGACCGAAGAAAGCCTGCTAAGTCGAATAACGAAAAGCCGAGATATCCGTGATCGGGCAAGGATCGTGGCGAAAATTGATAATAGGCTGAATTCACATAGTTTAGCATATATTTATACTCTAGGCTTCACGGTCTTAAGTGAGTTAAATGATGATAAATTGGCTCTAATGGTGATTTTGTGTTTCACAGGAGTAAAATAAGCTATTGAGGACTTATGACGGATCCAGGCGAATTTAAAGAATAACATGCCGTGGGGTAACTCCAAGGTGATTTGAAGGCTGGAGATTTGTCAAGGCAGTAGGAAACTCCATTAGCGCGGGCATTAGCGCGAGACTAGCGCGCCAGCGCTAGTCCAGACGGGAAAAATACGTCGAGAAGGGTACTTTTGGAAGTTTGGGGCCAATCCACTTAACCTATAAAATGTTCAATTCGCCTAAAGGAGCAAATTATTCAGGTTTAGAGTTTAGAATAAAAAAAAGCAAGGGCAAGAGGCAAAGAGGGCAATTGGGCATCAATCCATATCTCCCCTCTTGCGATTTTTATCATTGTTCATGAATTCTTTTGTAGTTTTCATTATTGTTATGAGTACTAACTGTTCTAATCTAAGGTTTTGGTGGAACCCGTTGGGGAATGAAGTTATTGTGATATTAATATAGTTTTGATTGGTTGTTAATCTCTATTTGTTCAACTACGTTCTTGTTGTAGTTAATTAAAAGGATCATCAATTAGCTGTGCCAATTTATTATGTATCTACTTGAGAGAGAGTGCATATTTAGGTAGTTGTTTGAACAACATCACTCCCGGAGTATAGACGAGAGTCATAACCGAGGGTTTAGAGGTTGGATTAGAGATAACGATACCTCGGGTGCAATCTAAAGTGAGCTGTAATGCAATCTAGCTAGCGTAACTTGAGAGAGTGCGTCTAGTAAATTATCATTACTTGAGAGAGATTTATGGTAGCTGGAGTGTTCATGATTGATAGAGACAACTAAATCAAATTATAGGAAGTATCCAAGAAAGAAGTTCACCAACAGGGGAAACCATAACCTTAGACCTGTATCGCATCTGTTTACACCTCAATATTAGTTGTCTTTTAGTTTATTTAATTTCATTCAGCTGTAGTAGTAAAAATACTGAAAAGTGATATTCATAATCTTTGGTAAATTGATTATTGAGAATCGAGTAGTCTAACAACAATAATTGATAGGTTAATTCCCTGTGGGATTCGACTCTGGGTTAAATATTCAGATTATATTGCAACGCCAGTTTAGTCTTTTTATAAGACATAGTTGAGAGTGATCAAATTTTTGCGTTGTTGCCAGGGAACTAACGGTATTATCAATTGTAGTTGGAGGAAAATACAAATTTCTTAAGTATAGTCAATTTTCTTCAATTTTCATCAATACGTTGAAATTTTAACGTTTGCTAACTTGGTTGTACAGGTGCATGCCTAGAAACTCATCGAGAACTGGTGAAGTATTAGAAGCCTTATCAGATCCCGAGAAAGTTTTCAAGGCCTTAAACCGGACCAACCGAAAAAGCAAACAACAACCATCAATTGAACAACTTGAACCCAACATGGAAGATTTAAACAACAGGAACAACAATAGGGACGACGTGGTAGACCCAGTTGCGCAGATGGGGGCAGAGGCTCCTTTATATGACTGGGCACAACCCATGGTGGAGAATTTGGCCACTGCGATACTAGTCCCTCAAATACAGGTTGAGTCCTTCCAGATTACAAATAATATGTTGCACTTGTTGCAAAACAAGGGACTATTTTCAGGGTCATACATCGAGGACCCCCAACAGCATTTGAAGAATTTCCTATCGATTTGCAAAACTCAGAGGCATCCAAACGTCACTCAGGAAGCGATAAAACTGTTGTTGTTTCCAGTCTCAGTGACAGGAGCAGCCCAAACTTGGCTAAACTCGCTCCCCATCAATTCCATTACCACATGGGAGGAGTTAGTTAAGCAGTTCGTGAACAAATTCCATCCACCCAACAAGACAGCTCAACAAATTGATGAAATCTTGAGCTTCAGACATAAGCCAGTTAAACATTGCAGGAAACATGGGAACGATTTAAGGGAATGTTGGTTATCTGTCCACACCATGGTATTCCTGAGCAGATGTTGGGGCAGCGTTTTTATATGGGTCTGGCGGATACTGTAAAGGCAAATGTTGATGCTTAAGCTGGTGGAGCATTCTTGAGCAAAACATGGAGAGAAAGCCAGATCCTGCTTGATAAAATGGCGCAGAATTCGGGGTGGACAACCAGGAATGCGCCCATTACTCCTGTAGTTTACTCAGTGCCCTTAAATCCATCTATTACTATTGTTGAGAACGTGTCTGCCTTGATAACATAGATGAGCATACTAACTAAGAAGGTGGAGGAATAAGGGCAAAAGCAGCAGGTACATATCGTGGATACAACCAATGGGGGCTTATGAACATCTTGTATTAGTCAACCATTTGGTAATCAGTGGAATACAGAGTGTGATCACCCTCCTTACCTAGAAAACATGAATTATGTGTCAAATTATAGAGGCCAGATACAAGGGGGACAGAACTGGGGTCAGCAAGTTCAACCGTATAGACCACCTCACCAGCAGCAGAACAATGGAAACATGGGTGCCATGAGACCTCAAGGTAATGTAGCACCTTATCAGAGTCCACAAGGTTATAACAATCAGAATCATCAACAAGCATACCACCCTCCTCAGCAACAACATGAGGGGAGGCAAGAAGATGGGTTTTCCAAGATTGAAGCGATGATGCAACATGTGATTGGGTCAGCGGCCAAAATGAGTGAGAGAGTAGATGTACATGATGCAGCTATTAAAAAAATTGAAGTGCAGTTGGGCCAGATATCTATGGAAGTGAACAATCGTCCTCTTGGGACTTTACCTACAGATACTCAGGTGAATCCTAAGGACCGTGGCCCGAAGCAGATGATGGCAGTGAGTCTCCGCAATGGCAGAGACTTAGACTTGGAACAAGAATTGGCTCGTGAAAGCACGCAGGCAGAGACACTAGTACCAATGCCAATCGAACTTGATGATTCCACAAACCTGACCAAGGTAACAGTACAAACTGCTGAAGGAGAACTTAGTGGGCAGAGTGAGGTTGAAAAGGAAGTGGAAATATCCCCAGAGCCAGTAGTTGAAGTGGGAGTTGAGAAAGAAAAATTCCAAATCACTGGGAAGAAGAGACCGCCAACCCCATTCCCTCAAAGGATGGCCAAATACCAAAAGGATGAACAATACAAAAAGTTCTTGGATGTGCTGAAGCAGATACAGGTAAACATTCCTCTAATTGATGCTCTAAAAGAGATGCCTGGGTATGAGAAGATGATGAAGGATTTGATGTCCCGGAAGTTTGATTTCCAAGACTTAGCGACTGTGACTTTGACTCAGACTTGCAGTGTTGTGGTAACACGACCAATAGCAGAGAAGTTGTCTGATCGGGGGAGTTTTACAATTCTCTGCACCATTGGAAATTTGGCTTTTGCCAAAGCACTGTGTGATTTGGGGGCCAGCATTAATCTAATGTCCCTGGCTATTTATAAGAGACTGGGTATTGGTAGAGCCAGACCAACTTCCATGTTGCTGCAGCTAGCTGATAGGACGGTGAAGAGACCGTCAGGTATTCTGGATGATGTTTTGGTGCAAGTGGGGAAGTTTGTGTTCCCTGCTGACTTTGTGATACTAGACTGTCGAGTGGATGAAGAGATTCCCATAATCTTGGGCAGGCCATTTTGTCCACATGCAGAGCTCTCATTGATTGTGAGACTGGGGAGCTCAAGATGAGGCTTAATGATGAAGAAATCACATTCAACGTGCAGAAATCTATGAGGCGACCGAGTGAGTTCGCCAACTACTCTCTAATTGATGATGTGGATGTGATGGTGGAGGAATTGGCAGAGTGGGTGTTAGCACTTGAAGGTAAAGGAGTATGGTCGAAGGCTCTTGAGTTTGAACCATTGCACTTAGAGAAAATAGAGAGCACACCAACCAAGCCCTTTGTGGAAGAACCTCCCAAACTAGAGTTGAAACCATTGTCAGCGCATCTCAGGTACGCATTTCTAGGCCCCAATACTACGCTACCTGTTATTATCTCATCCAGTTTGTTAGATGTGCAGGCAAATCAGCTGTTACAGGTACTTTCAGAGTACAAGACTGCCATTGGATGGACCATGGCAAATATCAAAGGGATCAGCCCGGAATATTGCATGCACAAGATTCTCCTGGAAGAAGGACACAGACCTTCCAGGGAACATCAAAGGCGCTTGAACCCAAACATGAAGGAAGTGGTGAAGAAAGAAATCATCAAGTGGTTAGATGCGGGAATCATTTCCCCATCTCTGACAGCAGCTGGGTCAGCCAAGTGCAATGTGTTCCAAAAGAGGGTGGCATGATGGTTGTCGAGAATGACAAAAATTAGTTGATATCTACAAGAACCGTCACGGGCTGGAGAATATGCATGGATTACAGGAAGCTGAATCTCGCCACCCGTAAAGATCACTTCCCACTTCCCTTCATTGATCAAATGCTCGACAGGCTCGTAGTGAGGTCTCACTTTTGTTTCCTGGACGGGTACTCGAGGTACAATCAGATTTTAATTGCCTCGGAAGACATGGAAAAGACCTCCTTCACATGCCCCTATGGGGTATTTGCCTTCAGAAGGATGCCATTTGGCCTATGCAATGCACCAGCCACATTCCAAATGTGCATGATGGCCATATTCACAGACATGGTCGAAGACATCATGGAGGTATTCATGGATGATTTCTCAGTGGTGGGAAATTCATTCGAGGAGTGCCTAGCAAACCTAATCCGTGTCCTAAAAAGGTGCATTGAGACGAATCTTATGCTTAACTGGGAGAAGTGCCATTTCATGGTACAAGAAGGGATCGTCTTGGGTCACTTGGTTTCAAGTAAAGGAATTGAGTGGACCGATCTAAAGTCGATGTGATCGAAAAACTTCCACCTCCCACATCAACCAGAGCTATACGTAGCTTCCTTGGGCATGTCGGGTTCTACCGGCGATTCATCAAAGACTTCTCCAAGATCGCCAACCCCCTCTGTAAGTTGCTTGAAAAAGATAACCCCTTTGTGTTTTCTAATGATTGCAGGGTAGAGTTTGAGGAGCTTAAAAAGTGGTTAGTCACGACACCAATCACCGTTGCACCCGACTGGGAGCAACCGTTTGAACTTATGTGTGATGCCAGTGACTACACAGTGGGAGCTGTGTTGGGTCAGCGCAAAGATAGAATAATGCACCCAATTTACTATGCAAGTAGGACTTTGAGTAGAGCTCAGCTGAACTACACGGTGACAGAAAAGGAAATGTTGGCAGTAGTGTTCGCCTTTGACAAGTTCAGGTCTTACCTGATCCGGTCGAGGGTGGTGGTGTACACTGATCACGCAGCCATCAAATACTTGGTTGAGAAAAAAGAGTCTAAGTCGCGCCTAATTCGTTGGGTGTTGCTTCTTCAGGAATTTGACATGGAGATTCGTGACTGCAAGGGCACGGAGAACCAAGTCGCTGGCCACTTGTCACGTCTTGAAGGTTCTGAGAATGCAATTGAATCGGAGGATATTCTGGAAACCTTACCAGACGAGCAGCTACTCGCCATGAGCGTAGAAGATGTGCCATGGTATGCATATATTGCAAACTACCTAGCTAGTGGTATTCAACCTTATGAACTCTCTTCTGTTCAAAAGAAAAGATTTTATCGTGATTGCCAAAATTACTATTGGGATGAACCTCATTTGTTTAAAATTTGCATTGATAACATGATCGGGAGGTGCGTCCCCGAGATAGAATAATTTGCTATTTTGCAGGCTTGTCACGCATCTCCATATGGAGGACATTTCGGAGGAGTTCAGACAGCAGCTAAGGTGTTAGAGGCCGGGTTTTACTGGCCTACTGTGTTCAAAGATGCTCATCAATGGGTGAAGGGCTGTAATGAATGTCAAAGGACGGGGAACATATCTCATCGTCATGATATGCCCATGAATCCAATACAAGAAGTGGAAGTGTTTGATGTATGTGGGATAGACTTCATGGGTCACTTTGTGAGCTCCTACGGCAATAAGTACATACTTGTTTCTATAGACTACATGTCCAAATGGGTAGAAGCTGCAGCGTTCCCCACCAATGATGCAAGAGTGGTGGTGGGGTTCTTAAAGAAAAATATATTCACCCGTTTTGGAACCCCAAGGGCTATTATTAGTGACAGAGGCACTCACTTTTGCAATCGTGTCTTCGAGAAGCTGCTGGCCAAATATGATGTGCGCCACAAGGTGGAAACCCCCTATCACCCTCAGATGAGTGGGTAGGTTGAGGTATCAAACCGTGAAATCAAGAGTGTACTGACCAAAACAGTAAACGCCACAAGAACTGATTGGGCGAAGAAGCTTGATGACGCACTCTGGGCCTATATGACTGCATTTAAAACACCAATTGGTATGTCTCCATACAAGTTGGTATTTGGTAAGGCTTGTCACCTTCCTGTGGAGCTAGAACATCGAGCGTGGTGGGCACTAAATCAGTTGAACATGGATCTCGATGTTGCGGGAGAAAATCGAGTCATAGATCTGCATGAGTTGGAAGAGTTCAGATGTCAAGCATTTGAAAGCACAAGGCTATATAAAGAAAGAATGAAGAGGTTACACGACAAAAACATTGTGGGTCGAAATTTCAAAACCGGAGACAAAGTATTGCTTTACAATTCAAGATTGAGATTGTTTCCGGGTAAGCTCATGTCCCAATGGTCTGGACCATTCAAAGTGGTCGAAGTGTTTCCTTCTGGTGTTGTGGAAATTGCTGCTGAAGATGGGTCTAACGCCTTCAAGGTCAATGGACAAAGATTGAAAATGTATGTGGGGATGAATGAAACCAGTGAGCTGGCTGTGGTGCATCTTTTTGAACCCCAGAGGCTGAGCGAACCTTAATTGCGCTCATTCTGCGTCGTGCCGCGATGGTAAATCAGGCGCTTAATGGGAGACAACCCATTGATTGTTGTACTCGTCGTGCCGTGATATTAAATCAAGCGTTGGTTGGGATGCAACCCAAAACATATAGTGTTATAGTATAAAATACTAACATATGCAGGTGTGCAAGAAAAGGGGTGAACACAGGACCCCAAGAAAGAGGAAAACAAAAGAAAATTTCTGCTATTTCCTGGACTAGAGCGCCCACACTAAGCTAGCGCTAGTCAGGTTTTACACTGCCTCACTTATATCGCCACTAGCACGGCCGCGCTAATATCGCACTAGAGGTCGCGCTAGTATGGTTTCTCACTGTCCCTCAACCCCTTGACTAGCGCACTCGCACTATTCTAGCGCTAAGGTCGCACTAGACCATCTCGACACAGGTAAGTTTCGGGTAATTTTTTTTATTTTGTTATTTTCTTGTAGTATTTTTTCCAACCCCCCAATTTCATCCCCCCCCCCCCCCCAACCAACACAACCTTATTATCCTTCATTCTCACAATAAAACTCCACCCTCCCATAAACCCTTTCCCCTTCTTCTTCTTCTTTTCCTCTTCAATTTTCCTCCCCAAAAGAAGGCAAACCCACTCAAGCACTCCTATCTCTAAGAATTCTTCAACCCCCATTACTCCATCTCCATCCTTCAACCCTACAGGTATGTACTTCTCACCTTAATTTTCTTTTTATTTTATTTTATTATTTTTGTAACTTTATTTTTCTTTTCCATTGTGTACACAACTTGTAGCTTTTTATTTATTTATTGGTAGACATAATGGGTAGTAGTTGATTTGTGTTGAAAATAGATGACATAGGAAGTATGGGGTGTTGTGAGTATGTTTGGGTTATTGTGGTGGTGCTTCATGGCCATTATTTAGTGCTTGGGGTTTAAATTGTTAATGCCCACCATATGTTTGTAAAAAGGCCCCAATGAAGGAAAATAATGTGACCAATTTGTGGTGAAGTCTGAGTAACCATAGTTGGGTCACCCTGTTGTACTAAGCTAATATTATGCTAATTGTAGGTACAATGCCTCCACGCAAGCGTCAAGGCACAGGATCCTCCTCAAGTCGTTCAGCAAGAACCTCCACCGGAGGAAGGCCCCGAAAATCAGTAGACTCGAGGCCTTTCAATAGCCACAAGTTTGTCTCAATGAAAGCGCAGGACATATTCGCTAAAAAAAAGGATAAGACAGTTATACCTGATCAGGCCATGAACTCTAAAGCCATCAGGATGAACTGCCCAAGAATGTACGAGGTGTTAATACAGCGTCACATTGACGTTTTCTTTGAAGAACCTGATGAGGCAAATGCCATGATTGTCAGGGAATTTTATGCCAACGCTCCGGAGCATGCGAACTATGTTGTAATAGTGCGGAGAAGGCCGGTTAATGCCTCAATGGATCACATTCGGACAATATACATGCTACCTCCACCAGCAACTAGTTACATAGACGCCTACCAGACCTATAGTGAAAAATGACTCAATGGGATACGTTCACCCCGACCTTTTGTCGACCGGGCATTGCATTGATGTGGTACAAGTATGGAAACAAATTCCACTCCTCGGCCCTCAAGTTTGAGGCCAAATGCTGGTTGTACCTGATAAATAGTTGACTATTGCCATCCAAAAACACTTCGGAGGTGAACATTCCTCGAGCGTGCCTTATTTGGTGCTTCATGGTAGATGCACCATTCGATGTGTCCCGGTTAATTCATGAGGAGATGTTTGTCCGCATGAAGGTCCAAAGGTATGGGTTCTTCTACCCATCGCTTGTCACTCAATTGTGCATTGCGGCTGGGGTGCCAGGCGACTTTGCTGTCGATGGTCGGGTGCCTGAGGTGCATCCCTTCAAAGCTGAAAGAGTTACTACGGGAAATGAGGCAATGGAGGCCGATGAGGAATTAGTGGGGCATGACTCTGAGAAAGATTAAGCAGAGGAGGAGCATCACTAGGGAGTTGGGGAGTTTGAGCACATGGAGGCGGAGCAAGCTGTGGACGTTAGAGGCCCGTCTAGGGCCAGTAGGGGCCAGCGGTTGGATCACCTGGAGAACGACATGGCCGGGTTGAGAACCTCACTGACTGAACTGGGGACCCGAGTTGATGAGATGGCCACCCAGCAAAAGAAGTCTGAAAAGAATATTATGTGCTAGCTACGTGCCCTGGGTCGTGCTTGCAACGTGAACCCAGACATTGTCTCCGACCAAGATTGAGTTGTCAGGGAAGTCCCCTTACCTTACTCTGTCTTTTCATTGTCCATGAGGACATGTCCTCGTTTTAAGTGTGGGGTGGGGGATGGTAACCCTGTTGTATTGTATATTGTACAAGTTATGACTTATTTTCTTTAGTTTGTTTTGGTTAACTTGATCGAATTGCGTTTTGTTTTATGTTTTTTTGTGTACTCTGTTTTAGTTGTTGTTAGTAATAGTAATCAAGTCGTCTTGGCCCAATGACGGATCCCTTCGGCAGGGGTTCTTGAGGGTCCAAGTCAATAAAAAAAAATCAGAAAATTTAGTGGACTCCTCCTGATGACGGATTTCTTAGGAAGTTTTCTTGAGGAAGGTCACTCCGAAGAAAAGACCAAAATGATTTTTTATTTTCTTTGTAGGTAGTGTAGTAACTCCCTCTTGGTTTTTATTTTGACCGCGGTTCTTTTCCAAGGGTTTAGCTTGAACCGGGTATAGCTAGATTCTTTTATTTATTTTTTTAATTGTAGGAATTCGTTGGGAAAGGTGTTGAATGATAAAATGCTACCTTTAGTGTGTTACACCCAAACACCGTGAATCCTAGAGTGTGACGCTTAGGCTCACCTGTTGACTCTTGTAGAATGCCTTAATGGTGCATGTGTGTGTGAGGTGTTTTGCATCTATTCTATGTCTGCATTTGGTGACTAGAACTTTCCCCATGTGTGTACAAATCGAAATAGAAGTTTGTTTAGTCTTAGAAGGGATATAGGCATTTCTTTGTTAAGCCAGACACAAATATATACCCACCTGAATATAATTAACCATAGTCAACCCCTTTGAGCTTATAAGCATGTTTCTTTGATAACCACATTATGACCATAACCAATTGTTTGAATAGTCTGTTTGTTTGAACCTGGTACTTCCCACGAGCACTTGAATTATTAGTAGATATGTAAAAGTCAAAGTGTGGGGTGGTGGTTTGATCTGTAAGGAAAATCAAGGAAATAGAATGAAAAATGCAAAAGTGAAGGCCACTTAGAAAAAAAACAAAAGAAAGAAAGAGGACAATAAATTCATGTAGTCCTTGATAATTAGTGGCATGAGGTAATTATGAAGTAAAGCAGGGTGAAAATTCTGTCCAAGCATGAAAATGGGCTGAATGTTAATGTAATTGTATTAAAAGTGCTTAGGAAGGTTAGTCACTATACCCAAAATGTATCCTACCCGTCCCTTAGCCTACATTACAACCAAATAAAGACCTATTGATCTTAGACTGAATGAACTCAATTAGTGGAGTATTACACTACGGGCAAGCCTACGGCGTATCTATGTGACATATGAATTTTCTTTTTGATAGTGAGTGAATTCTTTCGATTAAAAGTTCATGTTGCTTTGACTATTATATTTATGGAACTACTCTCAATTGTGTGAAGTGAGGGCATATGATTTATGAAAAAGAGGTAAGTCTTGACCTCCTTGTAGAGTATTTCGAGGAAGTAAGAGTATAGCAGGGCATGTGAGAGTCATTGCTTGAGGCATAGATGTTACACTGATAGGTGCAGTGCTTGTAAAATGTTTGTGGTGTGACACCGTATGGGAGTGTTTGATGTAAAGAAACCTTGTATGATATAGTGGATTGCTCGAGGTCTAGCAATGATTTAAGTGTAGGGTGTTGATAATAGGCTGAATTCACATAGTTTAGCATATATTTATACTCTAACTAATGAGGCTTCACGGTTTTAAGTGAGTTAAATGATGATAAATTGGCTCTAATGGTGATTTTGTGTTTCACACGAGTACAATAAGCTATGAGGACTTATGAAGGATCCGGGCGAATTTAAAGAATAACAGGACATGGGGTAACTCTGAGGTGATTTGAAGGCTAGAGATTTGTCAAGGCAGTAGGAAACTCCATTAGCGCGGGCATTAGCGCGAGACTAGCGCGCCCGCGCTAGTCCAGACGAGAAAAATACGTCGAGAAGGGTACTTTTGGAAGTTTGGGGCCAATCCACTTAACCTATAAAGGTTCAATTCGCCCAAAGGAGCAGATTATCCAGGTTAAGAGTTTAGAATAAGAAAAATCAAGGGCAAGAGGCAAGGAGGGCAATTGGGCATCAATCCATATCTCTTTCTCTTGCGATTTTTATCATTGTTCATGAATTCTTTTGTAGTTTTCATTATTGCTATGAGTAGCTAACTGT
>ML314083.1:0-49755 GCA_005239505.1 Nicotiana paniculata | reverse complement strand
GTGTACTCATGTTACTCCCTGCACCTTGTGTGCAGATCCAGACATTTCTGGTCACAGCAGCGATTGCTGATTTTTGGTATTTGGAGTCGGGGGCTATTGAGGTAGATGCACGACGTTCACGGACCTAGATTTCCCTTCCTTAGTTTATTTGCACTTTTGAGTTTATTTCTATAGACATTGTTGTGGGCTATGTCCCAGTTATTAGACGCTCATGTACTCAGTGACGCCTCGATTATTAGGACAGTTGTATCGCATGTTGGGTAAACTTTGTGTTTAAATGGGCTTTTATTAATGTTAAACCTTTTCGCTGTTAAATTCAAACGATGTTTTCACTGTAAGGGAGAAAAATGTTGGATTTAGGATTGTCTAGTTTCACGATAGGCGCCATCACGACATTATTTGATAACAATTTTACATGTGAGTACAAAGATTCCGTAACTGCTTTTAGTTACAACAGTTTTTGAATGAGTACAATGATGATGATCTCTTATCCCTAACTGTTTTTGGTTACAACAGTTTTCTTTTGAATAAGTACAAGATGTGCATTTTTTCCTCGTAGATAATATTTTGCCTTTCAACCTGAACATGTTCGAAGGTTTTTTGGATCATGCTTTGTATTTGAGTCATCAGCTTTGTGTTTGAGTCTACGGCTCTTTCGATTATGCTCGTATCACTTGACTTGTTGGGTAGATGGATCTTTAGGTTCGAGTTTTGACTTTTTGATAGTCTTCTTTGCTTCGTCTTAGCCTTCCATACTGTATAGTCCCCCAAGTGTTTGCGCTTTAAAGAATGAAATCATGAGCACTTGACTATTCCTTCCTTGTAGTCCTTTTCCTGAAAAGGAAAAACATGCGGGACTCGAAGGTATATATTTTTTAGATGATGACTACTTAACCCTTTGAAACGTCCATCAGAAAGTGTAACACTAGACCGGAAATTCAGTTACTTCCTCACGTCTTTGCAGGTCTAATATAATCATCTAGTGATGGGTTAGCTTTATGCCTATCATCTAAAAAGGTTAGTAAAATTTTAAATGTTCAAAATAAAATCGAACGTGTGATACCTGAACAAGGGTATCAACTTCTTTTCCTTAGAAGTAGTACTTTTTCAAGTGGATGCCATTCCAACTTGTTGGTAGGATTCTGCCGTCCATACCTTCCAGCTCGCAGGCGCCCTTCCCAGCTATGCCTCGGACATTGTAGGGTCCTTCCCAGTTTGGACTTAGCTTTCCTGCGCTTGCTTCTTTCGTTGATTGATAGACTTTTTTAAGGGCGAAGTCCCCAATATTGAAGTACTTGAGATGAGCTTTACTGTTGTAATAACGCTCTATGATTTGTTTTTGAGCTGCTATCCGTATTAGTGCTGCTTCTCTCCGTGGTTCGAGCAAGTCCAGATTGGTCCTCAATTCATCGTTGTTTGCTTCTTCCGTGGATGTTGTAAACCTTATGGTTGGTTTTCCAATCTCCACAGGTATTAAGGCTTCTGAGCCATAGACAAGTGCGGACGGAGTTTCTCCCGTGGCTGTTTTTGAGGTTGTTCTATATGCCCATAGTACACTTGTAACTCATCAGGCAGTTTTCTTTGGCTTTATTTAACCGCTTCTTTAGATTGTTGATGATGACTTTATTCGTTGACTCAAACTGACCATTAGCCACGGGGTGGTATGGCGTTGAAGTGATCCATTTGATTTTTCAGCTTTCGAAGAATTCTGTGATTTGCGAGCCTATGAATTGTGGGACATTATCACACACGATCGCCTTTGGTATCCCAATGCGGCATTTTATGTTTCTCCATAAGAAGATTTTAACTCCCTTTTCTCGCACCTGTTTGAACGCTTCTGCCTCTACCTATTTTGTAAAATAGTCGGTTAGCACGAGCAAAACTCGTACCTGTCCTTTAGCTGTGGGAAGAGGTCCCATTATGTCCATACCCCATTTCATGAAGGGCCATGAGGATATTATTGGATGCAATAATTCCGCTAGTCTATGCATGTTATTGGCAAACCTTTGGCATCTGTCGCATTTGGATACGAAGTTCTCGGCCTCTTCTTCCATCTTAAGCCAATAGTACCCAGCTCTGATTAGGGATTTTACCAAGAATCTCGCCCCTGAGTGATTTCCACAGTGTCCTTCGTGGACTTCTTTCATCACGAACTCCGTTTGGTTAGGTCCGAGGCATTTTGCTAGGGGCCCTCCGAACATCTTGCAATAAAATGAGTTGCGAATGAGGCAGTACCGTGCAGCTTTACGGCGAAGTGCTTGAGCTGTTTTCTTGTCTTCAGGTACGGTGCCATTCTGCAAAAAATTTAATATTTTGTTTCTCCAATCCCAGGTTAAATTGTTGAAAGTTAGCTCATTTCTGTCCTGGTCGATTGCTGAATGGAATAGATGAACGACAATTGCATTGTCTTTGTTTGTTATTTTCGTGACTGCTACGAGGTTAGCTAATGCATCTGCTTCTGCATTTTCCTCTCTAGGTATTTGTATTACCTTCCATGTTTTGAATTGTCTCACGAGCTCTCGTTCCTTTTCCAGATATTGTTGCATCCGAGTCTCTCGAGCGATGTAAGTCCCCTGCATCTGATTTACTACCAATTGGCAGTCGCTTTTGATTACGATTTGCTCGATTGAAAGTTCTCGTGCGAGTTCTAGTCCTGCAATGACAACTTCGTACTCTGCTTCATTGTTAGTTATAGGATAACATTTGATAGTCCATCGTGTCATTTCACCCGTGGGCGATATTAAGATTATGCCTATGCCGACACCTTTTATATTGGAAGAACCATTGGTAAATAGGGTCCATAGACACGGATTAGTACCATTAAAGAGTTGTAACTCTTTTTCCACTTCTGGGACAATGCTATACTAAACTCAGCGAAAAAATTAGCTAAGATCTGAGACTTGATTGCAGTCCTAGGCTGATATATTATTTCATGCTCACTTAATTCTATGGCCCACTTGGCTAATCTTCCTGATAGTTCTTGTTTATGCACTCTATTTCTTAATGGATACGAAGTCACAACTATGATTGGATGACATTGAAAGTATGGCCTTAATTTTCTAGATGCTATGATTAGAGCTAAGGCGAACTTTTCTAGATGTGGATATCTAGTTTCAGCATCTAGTAATGTCTTGCTTACATAATAAATATGAGATTGTCTACCTTTATCCTCCCTTACCAATACTGCACTTACAGCAATTTCCGAGACGGCAAGGTAGACGTACAGCCTCTCCCCCTCCTTTGGCTTTGACAGCAACAGAGGTTTTGATAGATAAGCCTTTAGGTCTTTGAGAGCCTGTCGACATTCTTCAGTCCAGTCGAACCGATTTTGCTTTTTGAGAATTGCAAAGAATTTAAAACTTTTCTCGGAAGATTTGGAAATAAATCTTAAGGCTGCAATTCTTCCCGCTAGTCTTTGAACTTCTTTTTTGTTTATAAGTACATCAGGTATTTCTTCTATAGCTTTAATTTGATCAGGATTTACCTTTATTCCCCTATTTGATACAAAGAAACCCAAGAATTTACCTGATTCTACGCCAAAAGCACATTTTTCTGGATTCAGCTTCATATTATACCTGCATAAAATGTCAAAGGTAATAGAGAGGTGCTGGAAATGGTCTTCCTCCCGTGTTGATTTTACCAGCATGTCATCGATGTAAACTTCCATCGTTTTTCCGAACATATTGGTCACTAGCCTTTGATAGGTGGCTCCAGTGTTTTTAAGCTAAAAGGCATGACTTTATAACAATAAGTCCCCCTGTTTGTAATAAAGGAGGTTTTTTCCTCGTCTGAGGGATCCATTTTAATCTGATTATAACCAGAATACGCATCTAGAAAGCTTAACAATTCATGACCTGCGGTGGCATCAATCATTTGATCTATATGTTGTAATGGGAATGAATCTTTGGGGCATGCTTTATTAAGTCAGTATCTCCATTTGCCATTTTTTTAGGTACTACCACAGTGTTAGCTATCCAGTTAGGGTACGTTACCTTTCGTATCAAACCAATTTTCAAGAGTTTCTGTACCTTTTAGTCAATCACTTGGTTCTTTAATGGTCCGTTCTTTCTTTTCTTCTGATTAACATGTACGAAGGATGGATCTTCATTTAGTTTATAAGTCATCACTTCTGGTGGGACACCTGTCATATCTGAGTGGGACCACACAAAGCAATCTGCGTTAGCCTTTAAATAATCAATTAACTTACCTCTTCGATCAGGGCTCAGCCTCGTGCCTACATACACTATCTGTTAAGGTTTTTGTTCAAATAATGGAACAGCTTCGAGCTCTTCCGTAGTTGTTTTGATGTGCTCCTCTTCCTCTGGTTCATGAATGACGTCCGGTCTGTAATCTATATCAGTGTGGTCCAGTTTATCTTCCGTGGTGACTTGATTCACCTTTTCGTGAATATCTTCTTCCGTATCTATTTGAACACTTACTTCTTTCGTACTTGTTTGGTCAATGGCTTTTTCCATACCTGTTTGGCCGGTAACATCTGCTTGGGAGATTTCCATATCTTCTGATTCTTCCGTCTCTACTTTTTTGTTATAATGCACCACAAAATTTATATTTCTAGAGATTTGTTGATCTCTTCTAATCTGTCTGATTCCCCATTCTGAAGGGAATTTTATTACCTGATGCAAGGTAGATGGTACTTCTTTCATGTCGTGGATCCAGGGCCTTCCTATGATTACGTTATAAGCGATGTCAGTATCAACGACTTGGAATTTGGTGTTTTTGATTTCTCCATCGGCATAAGTGCTAAGTTCGATTTCTACTTTGATTATCACTGTAGAGTTGTCAAACACTGATATGGCTCGTGCCGTTGGGATCATTTGGTTTCCCATGAGCATTTCTTCCACGACTCTTAGAAATATAATGTTGACTGAACTACCTGGATCAATCAACACTCTTTTAATGTTAGTGCCATGAATGAGTAAGGATATTACCAGAGCATCGTTGTGGGGGAGCATTAGTCCGCCAAAATCTGCATCATCAAAGGTTATATCATTTACGTCCGGATTTTCTCGAACCCGCTTTCCGTGTGTAACTGTGACCTTCTAGGCTAATTTGCAAACTATTCCGTTTACTTCCTCTCCTCCATGTATCACATTGACAGTTCTTTTTGGATATGGAGCCTTAGGGGGCTCCTGCCTGTTCTTCATGTATGCCTATTTACCTTTATCACTAAACAATTCTGTTAAATAGCCTTGTTTCAATAATTGTTTTATTTCACCTTGTAAAAACCTGCAATCTGCAGTTTTATGTCCATGATCATTATGGAATTCACACCAGAAATCCGGATTCCTTTTAGTTGGGTTTGACCGCATTTCTTTGGGCCATCGAACCTTATCACCCATATTTCTTAATATTGAAACAAGTTCAGGGGTACTTACATTAAAGGTGTGATCCCTAATTCGTGCATTACCTCTAGGTCGTTCATCTCGATCCTTTATGGATCTAGATGAGGACGAGCCCGCATCTCTGCTTGGCGGTCTACAATCTGACCTGGTGTTTTCGAACCTGGGACGAGTTTCACGTCCCGATGGTCCCAAGTAAGGATCGTACCTATTTTTACCTGATCTTCTGTCTGATTCGAAACGTCTGGATCTGGTATGATCTTTATCTTTCGAACGAGCAATGGTATCTTCTTCAATTCGATGTTTAGTACTGTACATGTTATAAACATCGTTCCACGTTGTAGCTGGGAATTCTCTCAAGCTTTCTTTGAGTGTCCTCGTGGCTTCTGAGCTTTTGTCATTTAGATTACTTGCAAATGTCATGGCTGCCCAATTATCAGGCACCCTTGGTAGTTGCATTCTTTCTCGTTGGAACCTATCTACAAATTCACGGAGTAGTTTCGTGTCTCCTTGCCTTATTTTAAATATGTCCTCCATTCTTTTCTCGACTCTTTGTGCACCGGAGTGTGCTTTTATGAAAGAATTTGCAAGCTCAGCAAAAGAATCGATAGAATTTTTAGGGAGAATAGAATACCAGGTTAGGACTCATTTGGTAAGCATTTTCTCCGAATTTTTTGACAAGGACTGATTCAATCTCTTGTTTTGTTAAGTCGTTGCCCTTTACTCTGGTGGTAAAAGCAGTCACGTGGTCGCGTGGGTCAGTTGTTCTGTCATACTTAGGAACGTCAGTAATTTTAAACTTCTTGGGTATAGGCAAGGGTGCTGCGCTTGGTTTCCAATGTTGTTGAGAATATCTATCAACATCAATGCCTTTGATAACAGGTGGTACTCCAGGAATTTGCTCGATTCGATCGTTTTGTTCCTTTACCTGTTTCTGCAAGGTTAGTAGTAAATTTTGTAATTCAAAGTTATTTGTCATACCTGGTCTCACTTCGAGAGATTCGTTAGGAGTGTCATTCCTTGCTGAGTTTACCAACCCAGACTGAGCAATTTCCACGGTGATAGTATTATTGGGAGGTGGTGTCAGTGATGCAGGTGATGCCGNTAGTGTTATTGGGAGGTGGTGTCAGTGATGCAGGTGATGCCGCTGGTAATCCCCTTGCAAATTCTTGCAAAGCTTGGCCCACATACTCTGCAATCATTTGCTTTACCCGATCTTGTTCTACCGTTTGATCATTATTATCGTTGTTGTTATTGGATCTTTCTAGGGATTGTTCCCTTGAACCACGTGGGGTTTCTAAAGGTGATGGAACCGGGGTTCCATTTCTCTGCTGGTTGTTGTCATTGGAGTTCGACATAGTTCAGAGGATATCACTTGAAAAGCAAACAAAGATTATCATTCTTCCCGGTAACGGAACAAATTTGTTTAACCAAAGAATTAGATCCTTTGACCAAAGCTATTTTTAGGATGAACACGGGTTTCTGATAGTTCAGGAAATAATAATAAACAAAAAGGAGTAAGTAAATAGACAATAATATGATGCACATAAAATTAAAATGTATTGTATTCGTAGTTCAGATGCCCTTACAAGTTATATTTTATTCCCTTATATAGTGAATTTCTTAATACAACGTATACCTCTTACAATGATCGCTCATTAATGACTAATTATTACATTAATGGGACGTTACATAGAATGACCGTAATTGTTGCATGAAGGTTGTGTAACGTGTGAGTCATTAATTGAGGGTCTCTGAATCTGCCCGTAGCTTTGTCCGGATTCATTCTGACCGTGTCTTTTCCTTGTCTCAATCAGGTTGAGTTTCTCGTAGCTGATTACTCCGTAGATTTATTGAGTCGTGTCTCTTTGCTTCGCACCTCTTTATAGAATCATGTCCAGCTGTCATGTTTTACTTGGTCCACGTAGCCGACTGAGTCACCAAGAATTTTCATACGTGTGAAACTCTTTTTTTACCAATACAGTAGTCATAGTCCCTAAAAAATGGAACAAACTTAAAATGTGCGTAGACTATAAGGACTTAAAGAAAGAATTTCCCAAAGATTCTTTTCCATTGCCTAATATCGATCGCATGATCGACTCTACGGCCGGTCACGAGATCCTTACCTTTCTCGATGCCTACTCCGGGTACAATCAAATTCAGATGAACCCAGAAGACCAAGAAAAGACTTCATTTATCACCAAGTATGGAACATACTGTTATAATGTAATGCCCTTCGAGCTAAAAAATGCGGGAGCAACTTACCAACGCCTAGTAAATAGTTCGAAGAACAAATAGGTAAGTCAATGGAAGTCTATATTGATGACATGCTAGTGAAGTCCCTGCGCACAGAGGACCATTTAGCTCATTTGCAGGAAACATTCGAGATTCTGAGAAAATATAACATGAAGCTCAACCCCGAGAAATGTGCTTTCAGGGTTGATTCAGGTAAGTTCCTTGATTTCATGGTGTCGAATCGGGGAATCGAGATCAACCCCGATAAAATCAAGGTCATCGAATACATCACCATCGTGGACAGTGTAAAATCCGTACAAAGTCTAACTGGACAGATAGCTGCCTTAGGCCGATTCATCTCGAGGTCGTCGGATCGACGCCGCAAATTTTTCTCTCTACTCAAAAAGAAGAAGAATTTTGACTGGACCCGGGAATGCCAACATGCATTAGAGGAATTGAAGCGATACCTATCGAGCCCACCATTGCTTCACATTCCGAAGGCAGATGAGAAACTTTACTTGTACTTGGTAGTAACAAAAATTGCGGTAAGTGGTGTCCTGGTTCGAGAAGAGCAAGGTACGCAATTCCCTATTTATTACATAAGTCAAAATTTAGGAGAAGCAGAAAATAGATATTCACACTTAGAGAAATTGGCACTTGCACTGATAAGCGCTTCTAGAAAGTTAAAACCATATTTTTAGTGTCACCTCATATTCGTATTAACCACTTACCCACTTTGTAACATTTTGCATAAATGATAGTAGGCTATAATTATGTAGTTTAGCTACTATTTACACTCTAACTTAGCCGCACTTTATTGATATTTGAATGTTAAATGATAACAAATTTCTCTAATTAAGAACTTTATGCTTTGCAGGAGAAATTCTAGGCTATAAGGAAGCTAAAGAGTGTTTTGGAGTCAATATGGAGCATTAAAGGCTAATCGAAGGTTAGCGCTATCATAAATGAAAAAGAAAAACAATCTACAGAAATTCCTCCAGGTGCGCGGCCGCACATTGACAGCGCACTGGACGCGCACATCAGGCAGAACACTGGGCAAAATGCGCGGTCAATCCGCGATTGATCCGCGGCCGCACGAGCTTTCGAGAAAAAAATAGCCCAAGGTCAATTTTGTAATTCCAAAGGCGACCAATCTTGACCTATAGGAAGCCTAATTCTCCAAAAAAGAGGAGATGCCTGTTTTTAGAAGAACTTTGGAGGCAAGAACACAAGAGGAACAAGACGGAGAATTCATCTACGAGTTTTTCATCTTCTTCTTCTTAATTCCACTGTTGGTTATGAATTTTTATATTGTAATCTTGGATAGTAGTATGAGTATCTAAACCCGTCATCTAGGGTTGATGGAACCAATTGTTGGATGAAATCTTGATTACGTCTTGATATAATTGAGCCATTTTTATTCTATAATTGTTCAACTATGTGTTTCTTGTGATTAATTGAAAGGGCCCTTGATTAATCATGTATAATTATCTTGTGTTGATTGAGAAAGAACACTTGATTAGATTGTTGTTGAACAACGTCACTTTTGGGTAAGTTAAGAGATTAATTACTTGAATTTAAAAGCGGGGTTAGAGATAACGAAGCTTTGGTGTGATATTTATAAGTCGTATAAATTGTCAACTAGAGTAGTTCGAGAGTGTGCTTCTAGTAAATTTTCATAATTGATAGATAGATAATTACGATAATCAAGAACTCATCATCTTTATAGAGTGTTACAGCCAGATTATAGCTAATGTGTCAGAAATTAATCCGACAATGGGGGAAATCAATAACCCTAGATCCTTTTACCATTGAATTCAACTTCATTCTTTCTTATTGATAGTTTTTATTGTCATTTTTTGTTAGTTAAATAATTTTTATTAATTATCAAATAAAATCTTGCATCTGAAAATTGTCTGAGCTTATCATTAGCATTACTAAAAGTTGTAGTAAATAGGTTAGTTCCCTGTGGGATTCGACTCCGGACTCTTGAACCGGATTTTATTTGCAGCGGCTGCTTAGTCCTTTTTATAAGGCATAGTTGTACATGATCAAGTTTTGGCATCATTGCCAAAGAACTAACGGTGTTATTTATTACAACTTGGAAGAATTGCTAGGATTTTCAGTAGATCTATTTTCTGTGGTGTTAAACAATATTTCCATTGAAATTCTCACGTTTGAACTCTTCTGCGACTCAGGTGCATGCCTAGAAGCTCCTTGAGAACTGGTAAACTTTGTGAAGGACTCTTAGATCCCGAGAAAGTATTCAGGGCATTGAATCTGGCTAACAAGAAGGACAAACAGCTGAAACAAAATGACCAACTCGATATTGAAATGGATGACGTTGAGAACGTTAACGCGAACAATAGGAATGATCTAGTTGACCCAAACATCAGAGTGGTATCACCTCTTGTGCCGGAAGCTGCTATTTATGATTGGGCACAACCAACTGCTGATAACCTGTTCACCGCAATTGCAGTTCCTTAGATACAAGCGGAGACGTTTCAGATTACCAATAACATGATGCATTTGCTGCAGAATAAAGGGATATTATCCGGGTCATACATCGAAGTCCCACAACAACATCTGAGGAACTTTCTATCAATTTGTGTTACTCAAAGACAGCCAAATGTGACTCCTGAAGCAATCAAGTTATTACTGTTCCCATTCTCAGTGAATGAGGAGGCTCAAACTTGGTTGAATTCGCTCCCAATAAAATCCATTGCTACTTGGGATGGACTAGTCAAGCAGTTCTTAAACAAGTTCTATCCCCCCAACAAAACTGCAAGGCAAATTGATGATATTGCAATTCAACAGAAACCGACTAAGACTTTGCAAGAAACCTAGGAGAGGTTTAAGGGTATGCTGGTGAAGTGTCCACACCATGGAATCCCGAATTAGATGTTGGGACATAGATTCTATATGGGTTTGGCTGACGATCTGAAGGCCAATGTAGATGCTTCAGCCGGGGGTGCATTCTTGAGCAAAACATTCACAGAGTGTAGGATTCTTCTTGACAAGATGGCTCAAAATTCAGGCCGGATGACTAGAGGTACAACACTCACTCCAATAGTGCATTCTGTTTCTCTTGACCTAAACAATTCAAATGCAGAAAACATAGCCACTCTCATGACCCAGATGAGCTTGCTAACAAAGAAAATTGACGAGATGGGTACAAAACAGGTGCACATTGTTGATACGAAAAATGGAGCCCTATGCACTCCCTACATAAATGAGTCATATGTTTGCTCGTGGAGTGGAGAGAATGATAACCAGGACTTCACAGAAGACATGAATTACGTCAATAATTTTGGAGGCTAGAGGCAAGGTGGACATCAATGGGGACCTCAAAATCAGCTAGTAGAGACCAACCCAACAACACTACAATACCAATCCAGGGGAGCACGACCGCAAGGCCAAGTCGTTCCCTATCAAAGGTAGCATGGCTACAATTAACAGAACCAACAACAGTTGACTTACCAACCACCTCATCAACAGCAGGTGACCAAACATGATGACGGTAATATGATAGAAATCAGGGGCATGCTGCAACAACTCATTGGGACAAATGGAAATATGCAAGAAAAATTGGCTGTACATGATTCGGCTATTAAGGGCATCGAAACACAATTAGGTCTATGGCCTTGAACAATCGCCCTGAAGGAACGTTGCCTGCAGACACAAACATAAATCCAAAGGAGCAAACCCTAATCAGCTAATGGCAGTGAGTCTCAGGAATGAAAGAGATTTAGACAGAGAAAGAAGTTGCTCAATTGAGTAGAGACGCAGTGCCATATACTCCAGTGACATTAGAGGCCGACGAGTCAATGGAACTCATAGAGGTGATAATTGAACATGCACAAGTTGACAAAGGCAAGGAGAAGGAAATTGAACAACTCCCGGAACAGGTGGTGGAAAAGGCTCTTAATGAAGAAAATACATCAAACAGTAGGTAGAGGCTAACTCCTGCACCATTCCCTCAAAGGTTGGCAAGGCAAACGAAATATAATTAATACATGAAATTCATGGAAATGCTCAAACAAATTCAATTGAATATTCCGCTGATGGATGATTTGAGGGAAATGTCATGCTATGCGAAAATGATGAAGGATCTGATGTCTCTAAAATTTGACTTCCAGTACCTGTCTACTGTAACTCTGACTCATACCTGCAGCACAGTGGTGACAAGACCTATGGCTCAAAAATTGTCTGATCCTGATAGCTTCACCACCCATGCACAATTGGAAGTTATGCTTTTGCTAAAGCATTGTGTGACTTGAGAGCCAGTATCAACTTTATGCCTTTGGCAATCTACACAAAACTAGGCATTGACAGAGCTACACCGACCTCAATGTTGCTGCAACCGGATGATCACATAGTCAAAAGACCGACATGAATTCTTGATGATGTGCTCGTCCAAGTGGGGAAGTTTGTATTTCCTGCCGACTTTGTTATTTTTGACTGTCAAGTTGATGAAGAAATACCAATAATTTTGGGGAGGTCGTTTTTAGCCACTGGGAGAGAATTGATCAATTATGAGACTGGAGAGTTAAAAATGAGTTTGAATAATAGAAATAATATTCAATTTTCAACAATCTATGAGGAGACCCAAATGAATTTTCAAATTGCTGGCTAGTGGAGGTCGTAGATGTAATACTACAAGAGGAGGATGAGACACTTAAGGTCAAAGATCCGTTAGAAGCTTTCCTGATGAATTTGGAAGACGTGGATGGTGAAGAGTTGGCAGAGCGGGTCATAGCTCTCGAAGGTCAAGGGTTCTGGAAAAGAGAACCCCAGTTCGAACCCCTACGCTTAGAAGAAAGAGCAACAACACTTGCGAAGCCATCAATAGAGGAGCCACCACAGTTGGATCTGAAACCGATTCCCGCTCACCTCAGGTACGCTTTCTTAGGGACTAACTCTAATTTACATGTTATTATATCATCCATTTTGTTAGTTGTGCAGGTAGAACAACTCCTCCAGGTGTTACAGGAATGCAAGACGGCTATTGGTTGGACCATGACAGACATAATGCGTATCAACTTGTCTTTTTGCATGCACAAAATTCTCTTGGATAAGGGCAAAAATCTTCCAGAGAACATCAAATAAGGCTGAACCCGAACATGAAAGAGGTGGTGAAGAAAGAAGTGATCAAGTGGTTAGATGCGGGTATCATCTTCCCCATCTACGACAGTAACTGGGTCAGCCTTGTTCAGTGTGTGCCGAAGAAGGGAGGAATGACGGTCGTGCAAAATGAGAATAACGAGTTGATCTCGACTCGAACAGTCACAGGTTGAAAAATTTGTATGGATTATCGGAAACTGAACATAGCCACCCGGAATGACCATTTCCCCTTGCCATTCATTGACCAAATGTTGGATAGGTTGGCCGGGCGGTCTCACTTATGCTTCTTGGATGGATATTCGGGTTACAATCAGATCTCAATAGCCCCTGAAGACAGAGAGAAAACATACTTCACTTGTCCGTACGCCATCTTTGCTTTTCGGAGAATGCCTTTTGGCCTTTGCAATGCACCGGCTACATTCCATATATGTATGTTAGCCACTTGAAGATATTTTGGAGGTCTTTATGGATTATTTTTCCGTGGTGGGGGATCCATTCGAAGAATGTATTCTCAATTTGAGAAGAGTGCTAAAAAGGTGTGTGGAGACAAATATAGTGTTGAACTGGGAGAAGTGCCATTTTATGGTACAAGAAGGGATAGCGTTGGAGAATCGAGTGTCTAGTAAAGGTAGTGAGGTCGACCATGTGAATCTTGGTGTGATTGAAAAGTTTCCACCGCCCACTTTGGTCAAGGAAGTGAGAAGTTCCCTTAGGCACGCCGGATTCTACCGACGATTCGTAAAAGATTTCTCTAAAATTGCTAACCCCTTATGTAAACTCCTTGAAAAGGATCCTCTCTTTGTGTTCTATGACGATTGCAGGTTGGTATTTGAGGAGCTGAAGAAGAGACTGGTGACCGCGCAAATCATCGTTGCACCCGATTGGGAGCAACTGTTCGAGCTCATGCGCGACGCGAGTGACTATGCTATAGGAGAAGTCCCGGGAAAGCAAAAGGACAAGTTGATGCACCCAATTTAGTATGCAAGCAGAACGCTAAGTGGTGCACATCTCAATTATACCGTGACCGAGAAGGAAATGTTGGCTGTGGTGTTTGCATTCGACAAATTCAGGTCCTATTTGATTGGTTCAAAAGTTATTGTTTATACTGACCATGCAGCAATTGGGTACTTGATAGCAAAGAAGGAGTCAAAGCCACGCTTGATCCGCTTGGTTCTTTTGCTACAAGAATTCGATCTGGAGATCCGTGACAGGAAAGGGAAAGATAACCAAGTGGCAAACCACCTCTCAAGGTTGGAGGGAGCTGAAAAGAAGGTAGAGGTTGAAGATATAACAGAGACATTCCCGGATGAACAATTACTAGCGCTAACAATGCAGGAAACGCCATGGTATGCTGATATCGCTAATTATTTGGCAAGTAGTATTGTACCTTATGAACTCTCTTCAATTCAAAAGAAAAAGTTCTTCGCGATTAACGGTATTATTACTGGGATGAACCTTTACTATTTAAAATATGTGTAGATAACATGATCCGGAGGTGTATCCCCGAGAAAGATCAACCTTCTGTTTTGCAGGCTTGCCATGCTTCACCATATGGTGAGCACGTTGGAGGAATTCGGACAACTGCGAAGGTGTGGGAGTCGAGTTTGTATTGGCCGACTATGTTCAAGGATTCCCATGCTTTGGTGAAAAGTTGTGATGAGTGACAAAGGACATGCAACATATCTCGTCGTCACGAGATGCCGGTGACCACAATTCAGGAGGTGGAAGTATTTGCCATATGGGGGATCGATTTTATGGGGCCATTTGTCAGCTCGTATGGTAACAAATACATATTGGTAGCAGTTGACTACGTCTCCAAATAGGTTGAAGTTGTGGACCTTACCACAAATGATACCAAAGGAGTGACATGCTTTCTAAAGAAAAATATTTTCACACGTTTTGGCACCCCGAGAGCTATAATCAGTGATGGTGGAACCTATTTTTGCAATAGAGAGTTCGCAAGACTGTTAGAAAAGTATGGAGTTCTCCATAAGGTTTCCACACTTTACCATCCACATACGAGCGGGAAATTTGAAGTGTCCAACAGGGAAATCAAAAGTGTCCTGACCAAAACAGTGAATGCGCAAGGACTGATTGGGCAAAGAAGCTGGATGATGCACTATGGGCGTATCACACAGCATTTAAAACTCCAATTGGTATGTCTCCATACAAGTTGGTGTTTGGAAAATCATGCCATATTCCGGTGGAGCTTGAGCATAAAGCCCTATGGGCACTACGGTAGTTGAATTTGGATATAGAGACTGTAGGCACAAGTAGAGTCATAGAGCTACATGAACTCGAGGAATTCCGGTTCCATGCATTTGAGAATGCAATATTGTACAAATAAAGGATGAAAATGATGCATGATAAGCACATTCTATACCGGAACTTCAAACCCGGATATCTAGTGTTGTTATACAACTCGAGATTAAAATTATTTCCGGGTAAGCTGAAATCTAGATGGTCAGGGCCATTTAAAGCTGTGCAAGTGTTCTCATCAAGTGGAGTTGTATAAATTGAGTCCGAAGATGGAACGAATAAGTTTAAAGTGAATGGGAAAAGGTTGAAACACTACCTTGGAATGGTCGAAGTAAAAGGGGGTAAAGTGTGATATCTTTGGAAGAGCCCCAATACGCGAGCGAAGAATAATAATGAAAGTCTGCGTCGTGCAGCAACGTTAAATTAGGCACTTCCTGGGAGGCAACCCATGGTTTGTTGTAATTCATCATGTCGTGACACTAAATCAGGGGCTTCTGGGAGGCAACCCATTATTTTTTCTTTGTTCTTATTTTTGTATTTGATTTTGAACGGTGAAGGTATTGACAGGTCTATTAATGTGTAGGGATGAAATTATGCGCACCAGAAGGATTTGAGGTGAAGGAATCAACCCGAAGATAGGTAAAAAGTGGCGAAAAAGGGAAAAACTTCGGAGGCCAACCGTCCGCGGTTGCGCATTGACCTCGCACATGCCGTGAATTTTGAGACCCACACTGTTACAACGTGCGCGGCGGATTGACCGCACATTTTGACACCCGTTCAGCTGCACGTGTACGGCCGCGCATGGGCCACGCAGTTTGAGTCTTACTTCCCCACGTGTACGGTCGCGCATTGACCGCGGACCGACTGCGCACCGGGCGCCGTTTTAGGTTTAGTTAAGGTTTTATTTTTTTTAATTTTTCTTCTCCTCTTTTCTTTTCTTTTCATTAGTTTTTTTACTTGTTTCTTTTTTTACTAATAATCCCCACCCCCCTCTTTCCCCCACCTAAAATTTTAAAACAACAAAAAAAACAAAATCTCCCCTCCCTCTCCAAACACGCATACTATCCTCCCTTCTCCCCCAAATTCCCGAAGAAAAAAAAAAACACCAACTTCTCTTTCTTCCTCTTCTCTACTCAATCACTCCCCAATCGTTATTCCTCACAAGATCTTCAGGTAAGTACCATGGTGTCTATTATCTTTTTTTAGTTTTTCCAATTTTTTTTCTTTTCTTCTTCTCTTTTAATTGTAGGGTTGTAGAAGTCATGGTTTTTTTTGTCTTTGTTTTGTATTGCTAGTATATTTGTTGGCATGTGGGGCTAGTAGATTTGGTTGGGTTGGAATGGACATTATTAAGTTTGTGGTGGAATTGAAGTTTAATTGGGTCTTTGGGTAAATTGGGGGGAATGTGTATATCAAGTGTTTGTTTAAATGTCACAATGTGTTTTGAATGTAATTTGTGACCAATTTTGCGAGTGAAGTCTGACTAACCACTATTGGTTCACATATCCCACCTTTTACTAATAATGGTGTTTGTTGTGTAGGTACTATGATATCCTCAAAGAAAATACGAATCACTGGTGCCTCTTCAAGTGGTCATGCTAGCTCGTCCCGGGCACGAGCCTCGACCAATGCACCTCAGTTTGATAAACACAAAGTTTGTATCAAGATCAACCCAAGAACGTTTCAGTCAGAAGGCTACTAAATATTCCATACCGGAACGGGGTATTGAGAGCGGTCTCTCCAGGTTGATTGCCCCAATATGTATCAGGAGCTGGTTCGGCGCAGGATGGACATTTTGTTTGAAGTACTTGAAGAGGCCAACTTGATGATTGTACAAGAGTTCTACGCGAACTGTTCTGAACATGAGGACCATATTTGCACTGTGCGACAAAAGAGTGTTGATGCCTCGATAGAAGACATTAGGAGGGCGTATAGGTTGCCTGTATTTGGTGGGACGGAGGACTATTATGATACTTATAGGCGAAAACCAACCACCTAGAACATGTTTTTCAGAATAATCTGTGTGCCAAACAAAGACATATTGTGGGTTAAGCCGGGAAAGAAGTTTCACTCAGCCTCACTCACCTTTGAAGGGAAGTGTTGGCTGTATATCATCAATAGTCGCCTGATGCCTTCCTCCAACACCGCCAAGATTAATGGTCCCAGAGCTGCACTAATCTAGTGCTTTATGACTAGCCACGATTTTGATGTGGCCAAGGTTATTCACGATGAGATGTTCATCTATTGTCTCGTGAAGAGGTATGGGTTCTTCTTTCCTTCACTGGTCACTAGATTATGCCGGGCAGCACGGGTGCCAAAAAATAAGAGCGCGGATGGAAAGTGAAGAAAGAACCAAAGTTTTGAGTAGATAAAGTTTAACGACCCGACCGACTGTTTTGTGTTATTGGACCCCGTTCCCCTAAATGAAACTTCCCATAGGCGGCTTATTGTGATTTATGACTTGCGGGGGCGGGTGGTCCGGGATTCGGAAGTGTTTAGAGTGCTATAGGAACACCTGGTTCCTTAAGATTGGCCTTTAAGGCCAAGTTTGACTTCGGTCAACATTTTGGGAAACGACCTTGAAATCGAGTTTCGTCAGTTCCGGTAGCTTCGTATGATGATTTCAGACCTGGGTGTATGTTTAGAATGGGTTTCTGATGACCCGGGAGCGTTTCGGCGCCCAATGTTGAAATTAGAAGTCCTTTAAGTTCCTATTGTGGTTTGGGATGTATTTTTGTGTTATCGAGGTCCGAACGGAATTTCGAGACCTGGAATAGTTCCATTATGTCATTTATGACTTGCCTCCAAAATTTGGTGTCATTCCGAGTAGTATAGGTCGGTTCGGTGCATTGTTAGTGAAGTAAAAAAAAACTTAAAGTTCCTAAGTTTGGTTCTAGGGGTTTTAACGTGTGATTTTGAGTTTTAGCGTTGTTTTGGGTGTTCCGAAGGCTCGAGCAAGTCTATGTTATGCTTTGGGACTTGTTGGTATATTTGGACGGGGGCTCCGGTGGGTCCAGGCGCTTTTCGGACACCACACGAGGCCAAAAACCAACTAAAATAGCTGCTGGTGCACCTGTTCTGGTGTTGACTGCAGGTGCGGTTGCCCAGTCACAGGTGCGGGACCGCTCCTGCAGTCCTAGCTTCGCAGGTGCGACCCCCAGCAGGCAGGCCATTTCTTGAAGGTGCGGACAAAGTTCTGCAGGAGCGGAGCCGCAGGTGCGGTCTGAACTCCGCAGGTGCAGGCCCAGGCTTCCTCGTCCATTTTCACAGGTGCGGTCCTCGAGCCGCAGGTGCGGAAACACTATCAGACAGTGTTTTTCTTAAATACGGGATTCTTCATTATTTCTTCACTTCTTCCTCCATTAGAACACCTTGAGAGCTTGTGAAAAGGGCTCAACGATTCAACTACTGAAAGGTAAGTAGATTCTATCCTAGAGTTAGTTAATGCATGCATTCTTAGTGGAATTTAACTACTTAATTAGTGAAAATTTAGGAATTTGGGTAGTAACCTAGGGCCTTCGATAATTTAGAAAATTACCCGTTAATTGGCTATGAAATCATTCAAAAATCGTATATTAATGATCCTTAGGCTATGGGTGAGTGTTTTCTTCGAACATTTTTGGAATCCGAGCATGCGTGCCCGGGGTTGGATTTTAGGATTTCTTCAATAATGGAGAATTTGACTTAGTAGTAGAAGGATTTCCATACTTTGAGCATAAATTGATGAATTTGTATAATATTTGGCTAGTTTCGAGTCCTCGGGTGTAGAGTTCGGTGTTTCGGGCGCGTTCTTGGTTCGGGGAGTATATTCGACACGAGTTGAGTCTCCTTTCTAACCTTGTAAGAGGGAATTGTCCCCATAGGTGATTATAAATAATTGCATGTCCTTATTTGCGGGGGCTACGCACTCACGGAGTGACGAGAGTGCGTGCGTAGCTACTACTATGTTATGTTGGGTAGTTCTAGGACTCACGAGCATGCTTATATATGCCTTACATGTATTCCTAAACGTATGTTGAGTTGCTTATTATTCTTGATTTGGCATGAGAATATTAGGAAAATGTGTTCCATGATATATTTCTTAAGTTCTTGCCTTAAAAAATGATAATTTTATGTATGTATACGGTACCGCGTCACATGTATAATTCGTGAGAGGAATAGCCCTACTATTATTTCAACCGCGTCGCATGTTCGATTCGCGAGTGGGGTAATAGATGCATCTATGGTTCGAGCCGTTCGACCCTCAGAAGTGCACATTTATTTTCGCGACGTTTCGGTCGTACGCTCCGGCCTATTATGTGATGTATGATTTACTGGGAACTTGTTGTAATTTTATAAACTGGTTCATGTTAATAAGGGAATTTTGTACATTATGTGCTAGTGAAATTTGACATGCAAAGGTAAATACAACTATACTTGATAATTTATATCTTCGTGATTCCTACGACTATTATGCCTGCCTAGTTCCTATTAAATCATGTTATTTAGAAATGTTGACCCTAGTAAGTATCACGTCTACCTCTCATCACTACCTCTTCGAGGTTAGGCGGAATACTCACTGGGTACATATTTGTTTTATGTACTCATGCTGAACTTATGTAATTAATTGTACAGGTTATGAGGCTGGTGCATCTGGTTATCAGACCGGAGCTCGATCCTGATCTTAGTTGGACCCGACTTCACAGTGAGCTGCTTCTCCTGACGATCCTCGTCAGCACCGTGGAGTTTTCTTTTTCTTATTTCCTGTCTATTTCTTTCAGACAGTGGGATTGTATATTACGTTTTGTATATTCTGTTAGCATGCACGTAGGACTTGTGACACTAGTTCCTGGCACACACGTAGTTGTTATTTTGGGTTTGCGAGTCTGTATATATATATATTGTCTCATCCCTATTTTTGATGGTTTTGGTAAAAATGGCTTGCTATTTTTTTTCAATTAATGTTTGAACTTTAAAAACTTGGCACGTATTGGGATGTTTAACCAATCATAGGAGAAATCCTTAGTAATTTAAGTTTGGATTTGCCTAACCCCGGTGTTGGGCGCCATCACGATCTGAGTTAGTATTTTGGGTCGTGAAATAAAGTGACCATTAGGAAGGATCATGTGGTACCCTGGCGGAGCTAATAGTGATGATTCTGATGCGCCAGAGGAGGGAGATGAAGGGCAGGATGAAGTTGGGGCGGAGTCACCCCCACACGAGCAAGTTGTGAAGGTTGAAGGAACATCTGTGGCCAGACGAAGTACGCGGATGATAGCCTTAGAGCATGAAATGGCAGGGTTGCACACTTCTGTCACAGTATTAGGGACTCGAGTTGATGCACTGGCCACCCAAAATGCAAAATCGGAGGAGAAGATTATGGCTTGGCTGCGTGCTCTGGGGAGGGCTTGCCATCTCGATCGCGACACTATCTCCAATCAAGATTGATATACCAGGGAAGTTCCTTTTACCTCACATTTGTTTATTTTGTGTGACATGGGGACATGCCTTCATTTTAAGTGTGGGGTGGAGGATACTTTGTTGTATGTATGTTGTATGTTTAGAATTATGTCGAGTAGTCTAGTTCTTTAGTTAACTATAACAAAAAAAATTCTGCAAAAAGTTTCGATTTCTCCCGACGATGGATATCATTCGACGGGTTTCTTGAGGGATTAAAGTCGAAGAAAAAATAACACAAAAAGATTTTCTTTTGTAGTAGTGTGTCAATTCCCCCTTGGTTTTTCTTTGGGGCACAATTCTTTTCCAAGGGTTTCCTCTGAATCGGATATAGTTAGTCTTAATTTTCTTTAGTTAGGAACTCGTGGGCTATGGGATAAAATGGAAATAGGATCTCTTCACGTCGTTATGCCTTGAATAAACCGGGTGGGTTAGTGTGATACTTAGGCTCAATTGTTGATTCTTGTAAGAGTGCCTTAAATTGTATGCTCTTAATTTGGCTTAAGTACCCTGACTAGAGTGTTTTGATGATCCAATCTGGAGTGAGTCATTTGCCATGTGTGTGTGAGGCTTGTTGTATCCTGTCCACTGCATTTGATGCCTAGAACTTTCCCCATGTGTTTGCAAAACGAAATAGTAGTCTTGTTCAGTCGTGGAAGTGATATAGGCATTTCTTTGTTGAGCCAGGTATATATTCCACCCACCTAATTGTTATGTATCATAGTTAACCCCGTTGTGCCTATAATCCTATTTCTTTGGCAACCACATTACAAGCCTTACCCTTTTTTTTGAATTGACCATCTATTTGAACCCTTTCACCTTTTGCAAGCACTTGAATTGATATGAACTTGTAAAGGTTAAAGTGTGGTGTAGTTGGTGGGGCTTTTGAGCAGAACTAGGGAAATAAGGAGAAAGGTGCAATGTGTTGAAAAAGCCACTTTAATTGAAAAAAAATATAACAGTTGTATTGTGCCGAATAATAATAT
The DNA here is from genome assembly GCA_005239505.1 of Nicotiana paniculata. Classification (NCBI taxonomy): domain Eukaryota; kingdom Viridiplantae; phylum Streptophyta; class Magnoliopsida; order Solanales; family Solanaceae; genus Nicotiana; species Nicotiana paniculata. The sequence continues at coordinate 28,355 of ML314083.1, read as the reverse complement.
CTCTTAGGTGCCTTTTAATGTAATTGTGCTTAAAGAAGTATGGGGTGATATACGTGGTGTTGAAGGTGGAGTGTTGGTTTGACATAAGTATGGACTTGAATGTTAAAGTATATGTAGTGAAGTGCTTAGGGAGGTGTATTCACTCTTATATCCAAATATATCCTACCCAAAAGTAGCCTACATTACAACCAAATAAAGTCCTACTTGATCCTATACTGAATGAGCTCAATTAATAGAATGGTACACTACGAGCAAGCCTATGGAGCATCTTTTGTGGCACAAGAATATTGTTTCTGAGGGTGAGTGAATTCTGTCTATTTAGAAGTTCCTCATTGTGCATCAATTTTATTGATTATGGAATGAGTCTCTTTTGTCGGGAGCAAGCACTTGATTCATGAAGGAAAGATAAGTCTAGACCTCTGAGTTAGCAAGTTAGGAATATTGCGTGGTCCGTGGGAATCAACTCTTGAGGTGAAGATGTTACACTAATGTGCTCAATCTATGTGAAATATTCTTGGTGTGACGAGTTAGGAAAGTCGCTTAGTGAAGTTAGGCCTCTGTAAAGTGTGGTTTGATTGCTCAGGGACGAGCAATGATTTAAGTGTGGGGTGTTGATACTAGGCTATAATTATTTAGTTTAGCTACTATTTACGCTCTAACTTAGCCTCACTTTATTGATATTTGAATGTTAAATAATAACAAATTGCTCTAATTAAGAACTTTATGCTTTACAGGACCAACTCTGGGCTATGAGGAAGCTAAAGAGTGTTTTGGAGTAAATATGGAGCATTGAAGGCCAATCAGAGGTTAGCGCGATAAAAAAGAACAAAGAAACACAATCTGTAGAAATTCCTCCAGGTGCACGGTCGCGCATTGACCGCGCACTAGCTACGCACATCAGGCAGAACACTGGGCAAAATGCGTGGTCAATCCGCGACCGCGACCATGCACGGGCTTCCAAGAAAAAATAGCCCAAGGTCAATTTTGTAATTCCAAAGGTGACCAACCTTGACGTATATGAAGCCTAATTCGCCCAAAAAGAGGAGATACTTGTTTCTAGAAGAACTTGGGAGGCAAGAACACAAGAAGAGCAAGACGGATAATTCATCTACAAGTTTTTCATCTTCTTTTTCGTAATTCCACTGTTGGTTATGACTTTTTATATTGTAATCTTGGCTAGTAATATGAGTGGCTAAACCCGTCATCTAGTGTTGATGGAACCAATTGTTGGATGAAATCTTGATTACGTTTTAATATAATTGTTCAACTATGTGTTTCTTTTGATTAATTGAAAGGGCCCTTGATTAATCGTGTCTAGTTATCTTGTGTTTCTTGAGAAAGAACACTTTATTAGATTGTTGTTGAAAAATTGCCACTTTCGGGTAAGTTAAGAGAATAATTACTTGAATTTAAAAGTGGGGTTAGAGATAACGAAGTTTTGGTGTGATATTTATGAGTTGTATGAATTGTCAACTAGAGTAGTTCGAGAGAATGCTTCTAGTAAATTGTCGTAATTGATCGAGAGATAATTACAGTAATCAAGAACTCATCATCTTTATAGAGTGTTACGGCCAGATTATAGCTAACGTGTGAGGAATTAATCTGACAATTGGGGAAATCAATAACCCTAGATCCTTTTACCATTGAATTCAACTTCATTCTTGATTATTGACAGCCTTTATTGTCATTTTTCCTTAGTTAAATAAATTTTGTTAATTATCAAATAAAATCTTGCATTTGAAAATTGTCTGAGCTTATCATTAGCGTTACTAAAAGGTATAGTAAATAGGTTAGTTCCATGTGGGATTCGACTCCGGACTCTTGAACCGCATTATATTTGCAACGATCGCTTAGTCCTTTTTATGACCCGTAGTTGGGCATGTCAACAGACCCGAACTGTCGGGTCGATTGACCAAATGGGTCATCGAACTTAGTTGGTATGATATCGAATATCAACCCCAAACGGCCATAAAGTCTCATATTTTAGCGAACTTCGTGTCCGATTTCACAACAACCCTCATACCCGAAGTCGAAAAGGAACTCTTGTTAAAATCGGGTACATCATCGGGTGTATGGACCCTTTTCACAAACGGCGCTTCAAATGTGAATGGGTCCGAGCAAGGCATCGTTTTGAAGCTGCCCATAGGTAACACAATTAGGCAATCTATCGAAACTTCTAGGTTGACTAACAATGAGGCCGAGTATGAGGCCATGATTGCAGGTCTCGAGCTAGCTAAAAGCTTGGGAGTAGAAGTCATTGAAGCTAAGTGTGACTCTTTGCTGGTGGTGAACCAAGAAAACAAAACCTTCGAAGTTCGAGAGGATAGAATGAAAAGATATTTGGACAAGTTGCAAGTAACTTTGAATTATTTCAAAGAATGGACTTTACAACATGTGCCTCGAGAACAAAACAGTGAGGCCGATGAACTTGCAAATTTGGGGTCATCGGTCGAGGAAGATGAGATCAGCTCGGGGATTGTCGTTCAATTCTCGAGATCTATGATCGAAGAAGGTCATGGCGAGATAAATTCTACAAGCTTAACCTGGGATTGGAGGAACAAGTATATTGAATACTTGGAAAACAAAAAGCTCTCATCAGACACTAAAGAATCGAGGGACCTACGAACCAAAGATGCTCGATTCATGTTGGTTGAAGATGGAAAGTTAAACAGAAGGACATTCGATGGACCACTGCGGTATGTTTAGGATCAGGTGATACCAATTATATCTTTTGAGAGGTCCATGAAGGCACTAGTGGGAACCACTCCGGCGCCGAATCACTGATTCACAAAGTCATTAGAGTAGGGTACCAGTGGGATAACATGGAAAATGTCTCTAAGGAGTTTGTTAGAAAATGTGACAAATGTCAAAGGTTTGCACAGATGATCCACTAGCCCAGAGAATAACTTCACTCGGTCCTATCCCCAGAGCCATTCATGAAATGGGGGATGGACATCGTCGGCCCTCTACTATCGACCCCAGGTAAAGCTAAGTTCATCTTATTTATGACTGACTATTTCTCTAAATGGGTTGAAGAACATGCGTTCGAGAAAGTGAGAGAGAAAGAGGTCATAGACTTTATCTGGGATCAAATCGTATGTCGATTTGGGATACCTGCCGAAATAGTGTGTGATAATGGGAAACAATTTATCGGCAACAAGGTGACGAAATTCCTCGAAGACAATAAAATAAAAAGGATATATTCAACACCATATTTTCCTAGTGGGAACGGACAGGCTGAATCGACGAACAAGACTATCATCCAAAAACTGAAGAAAAGGTTGAACGAAGCCAAAGGGAAATAGAGAGAAATTATACCCGAGGTCCTTTGGGCATATCGAAAAACATCGAAGTCCAGTACAGGGGAAACTCCATTTTCCTTAGTATATGGCTCTGAAGTCTTGATTCTAGTCGAAGTCGGCGAACCCAGTGCTAGGTTTCGACATACAATGGAAGAATCAAATCACGAGGCTATGAATATTAGCCTCGAATTATTATATGAAAAATGAGAAGTTGCACTCGTTCGAATGGCTGCACAAAAGCAACGAATCAAAAGATACTACAATAGGGGACCAACCTTCGCCACCTCAGAGTCGGGGACTTAGTCCTAAGGAAAGTCACCATCAACACTAGAGATCCTAATGAAGGGAAGCTCGGCCCGAATTGGGAAGGACCATACCAAGTCCTCGACATAGTCGGAAAAGGGTCTTATAAACTCGGAACGATGGACGGCGAACCACTGCCAAACAATTGGAACATATCACTTCTCAAATAATATTATTGCTAAGGTATAACTTTCTCCCTTCTTTCATTTATATATTCAACGCTAACTTATTGCAGGAGTTCGACAAAAGACATCGAGACCTCAGGTTTTAAAGTACGCGTTGCATTCTTTTTCCCTTAGATAAGTTTTTATCCCAAATGGGTTTTTCCAGCAAGGTTCGAGGCAACAATTATGTGCTACCTGAGGACAAGTCAACATTATCCAAGTCTTCTTTGCAATCAAACTTGAATAGTGGGGGGATCACTCTCGGATATTATATTTTTGAGAAAAGTACTTCGTGTCAAAGGGCCTTGATAGGGAAACTTTATAATGGGCCAAACGATCGAATGAACCGTGTCCATATAGATTAGTCGAGCCCCGATGGCAAAACATGTACGCATGTATAAATTATTCAAAGAAGAATTCTTTCTTTATCAAACATCTTGTGTCTCGAAGAAAATTCTCTACTATATAAACCTCATACTTATGATTTTGTGAGAAATGGCTCAAGAGCCTAGAAAATATACCTCAAACACTCAGGGACTGCCATCAGTGATAGGCATATTTGAGTTATCTAAATTCAAATTCATAAGACCTCAAAGAGGCACCCCTCGATATATAGGCCAAGGCCACCATTCTCGGGGTTCGAAATGTTATTGGGAAATAAGACCACGAGGCATACCCAAAGGCTATTTACAAATTAAAGGCTAAGGCCAAAATAATGCAGCTCGGAGATGTCTGAATTCCGCAATAAAAATAGGCCTTCAAATTCTTTGAAAAACCAGTTAAAAAAGGCTACCCTCGGCAAATAATCAAAAGGGCTTCGATAAAACCAGCCCTAAAAAAACCTTAAGAGGTATAAAATTATCTTAACACGCACGTGCTAAGACACAAAAATCAAAGGGGTTTCAATCGACATCGAACCCCCAAAAAAACCCAATGGGTAAAAAATACATGTTAAGGCATAAAGAAATTTTTACTAAATCTTTTAAGCCGAAGAGAGAATTAATAGCCATCTTTTAGAGGCCATGTCAGCCCAATCTAAAGAGCCTAAGGGCCAATACATTTAGAGTTCGAGATGTTCTCACTCAATTCAGACCTAAGGGTTCCACTATTCCGAGATCAAATGAAACTCACTTAAATGTAGCTAGAAGATTCATCATTATTTTATATAAAACCTTAAGGGGTTTGATACTGTGAGTTCAAAACTTACTCTAACTCAGTTATAAAAATAGTGCAATTATGGCTTCGATCAAGCCATCCAAAATCAAAGTCCTGGATATATTATTAAGCTCGGAGACTCACCCTCACTTAACTAAAAAACCTAAGGGTTTGTTCTACTCTAAGTCCGAGTTAATGTTCACTCGATTATTGAAGTTGCGGACACAAAAGTTTCGCAAGGCAAAGGCACAAAACATGTTTGAACATAAAAACAAGAGAAGGCATTCAAAAGAAATTTTCTTTTATATTGAAGAAGGATATGTACAAGATACCGATCAAGGTCTTACAAAAGGAAAGAAAAATAAACTAAGTCCTAACTACGGCCGGGGTCGACCTCTTCTTCGGGAGCAGCTTCTTCGCGAGCAGCTTCTCCTTCAGACCCCTTGTCGGATCTGCCTCGACTACCTTCTTTTTCATCATATTTGTCATCGGAGGAGGCAAGCAGACTGTCGTCGGCTTCGAGCACCTTGTCTTGGGCTATCTCCTCAGAGAGGTCAAAACTTCGAGCATGGATTTCCTCGAGGTTCTCCCTCCCAGATCGGCAATTTGCCAAGTCATTGCTCCATCGCTCCCGATGAGAAGCCTCCCTTAGCTTCATCTGAGAAGCCTCAGCATCGGCCAGGTACATGGCAATGGACTTTTCTGCCATGACCTTCGTCTTCCCTAGCCTTAGCAAGACCGACTTCAAGCTCCTTGATCCTTTTGGCTTGGGCAATGATTTTTTCTTTGATGATCCGAAGTTAAACCTCAGCCGATGACAATTTGGCCGAGGTAGTCTCTTTTTCCGCAACAAGGCGGTCCATATTCTCCTTCCACCGATAACAATCGTCTTTGACCTGATCAACTTCTCCCCGAAGCAGCTCGATCCTTTCAACCTTTTGCTGCAACTGAGGTATTGAAGTATTAGCCTCCATAGTTGGGTCGAGTCCGTACTTTTTCAAAAGGATGGTTACCTTCTTATCTAGATCGGCCTCGTCCTGATGAGCCTTTGCCAAATCTTCTTGAAGACCCTTTAGAGCTTCATCCTTTTGGCCGCAAAGAAGCTTCAAAGCGTTCCTCTCCCCCGAGACTTTCTGGAGCTCGATTTTAAATTGGCTAAGGTTCGCTCGAGACTTGGCAAAGTCCTGTATAAAAAAAGGAAAATGCAAGTCAGACTTCAAAGAAAAAAAAATAAGAAAAGGAATTGCAACAACTAATTCTTATCCGAGATAGGAGACGTTGGGACTCTACAAAGAAAATGGATGAGTCGCTGAGATTGGAGGCACCATCGACCCCACTGAAGCAATCCCGAAAGGGATCTCCTGCACTAGAGACTCCACCTATGTTGGGGGTCTTCATCTCCCAATACTCTATTATTGCCTGTCACACCTCCTTTTTTCACCCCTGTGTAATAAAAGGGTAATAAGGTTGTTTTTCTACTTTAAGTGACATTATTCGGATTTGGGATTCATTTGTATTTTTTAGAGTCGCCATACAAATTTTTAACGATGCTCCGGGACACCGTCTTATTTTAAAAATCCCAAACCGAGGAAATTTTGACTCTGTTTTAATTTGTCTGCGACCAGAAATCCGAGTAAGGAATTCTGTTAACCCGGAAGAAGGTGTTAGGCATTCCCGAGTTCCGTGGTTCTAGAACAGTCGCTTAATTATTAATATTTGGCCTAAATTACTTATTTACGTATTTTAAACTATTGTGCATAATTGCTTTTATACCGCTTTTAATTATTTATGGAATTATTTTGAAACAAGTCACGATGGCGTGCACTTGTTTGTTTTGGGACACACCATAATCGCGCCACACGAAATGCACCCGCGATTACGACATGTGATTTTGTTATTGTTTGGAGTTAGAGTCGGGGACATGAGTTTCCACACCCCAGTGTAGATTATATAGTCGTGACAGTTTAAAATGCCTATATGAGGCGATATTCAATTATTCTCTAAGTTTTGGAATCTTTATCTAAAAGTGGTATTTTAGCTTACGGATATGTATATAAACCACTTTTGATATTCATGGACTTATCTTGGAACAAGTCACGATGGTGTTCACTTGTTGTTTTGGATACATCGCAACCGCGTCACATGAAATGCACCCGCGATTGCAACATGTGATTTTATTATTGTTTGGAATTAGAGTCGGAGACATGAGTTGCCACATCCGAATGTAGGTTATGGTTGTTTGAATATATACTTGACTATTTACTAAATTTCAATCTAAAGAAGTATTATTCAACCTATAGGATGTGTAGAAGATTGTCTAAGGTTAAATTCACTAGTATAAAGGACGAACATTTGGGCTATAGCCACATTTTAGCCCAATTAAACCATTTAACCCTTTGGCCAATCCTAATTGTGGCTGGTTATAAAATATATAAAGCTATATAATTCTATAAAGAAAACATGCCAACACATGGAGGAGCTTTACAAGAGATTCAACAAATTACTAATTTACAAGTTACACATTTAAAAAGTCAAGTGCACACTTTTAGCTATAGTAGAATATTGAATTAACGATTTTCATCAACTTCAGGTGGCTTAGATACATGCCTTTATATGTATTGAGTCTTGTTCGATAGCGTTTATACGTTTATTGTTGTGAATTCAGAAAGTTTGAAAGATATGAGATGAATCGAAAGAGTTTTGGATTACATATTCCTGTTTTGTATATTTTTCGAAAGTCATAGAATCTGGAACGATTATTTTTCAGAATCTTAGTAAATGTTTACAAGGAGACTGATTTGAATACAAACTCATACAAAGTTCATTTAAATAGCAAACATCTATATTTTTATATTTCAAAATTCAGTAGAGGTAAATTAAACAATTTTAAGATAGATCACAAGGGGTTTTTGAGGAAAAGAGAACTGTATTGGGCCATTTTCAGTAAATTGGATCAGTTTTGAGAGAATTTCATATTAGTAAGAAACAGGGAAATAAAGCTAAATGCTAATTTAGAATGTCCAGTCCATATTTACAAACCTTAAAGTATGTAGAGACAATTACATGGCTATTTACTATGAAATACAATTTCCTAAAAAAAAAAAAAAAATAAACTGTCAGTTGCTGTTCCTGTGCAAGCTAGCAGCACTTCGTAACCCCAAATCTGTATTTTCATAAACTTTCTCCAAAATAATATGAGTAGAATATTTATGCATTTTTGGAGAGAATCTGACCAAAGTGTTCACACACATCAAGAAAGATTCAATAGCATTTACCAACATTTTTGACACATGATTTATTTATTATTATAAGCTAACAAAAGAGAAAATCGACTAAAACATCAAGAACACCAACTAGCAGTCGCAACACTACATCCTCAGATTTTCATATAACCAAAAAGGAAACACAAACACAAAACAACAGATTTACACAGAAACATAGAACATAAGTTCAGATTTGAAATTTCATTTATAATAAGGTGTTACATACCTCAAAAGTGAAAAGGAAATAACAGGGAGAGATCTGGACCAAATAAAGGTCCAGAAACTGGAAATTCAAAGCTCAGCAATAGCAAACCAACCAGCCACAAACCAAAGTAAGAAACCCAGGAAAAAACAACCACTCGAATCCCAAAAACTCGAGTAAAAATCAGAAATAAAATCCAGTTCTTCAAAGGAAGGAATCACAGCTACAATAAATATCAAGTTCTAAACTACTCTTTGCACTCATTCTGTTGTATATTTGTTTCTATTTTTCAAGGTAATGAAGATGTAATTTCAGACCTTAAAGTGTGTAAAAATCTGTTTTCCAGAGGTGAAAAGGTTTCTAGTATGTGTAACAATTTTTTTAAGATCTGTGCAGAGAACTCTCTCAAAAGCTATGTGTATTTCCAGATCTTTCAGTAGTCAAAAAAGTGTATTTTTCAGAAATAAAAAAAGTGTGTGTATATATAGAGGTATTTGGGATAGGATATGCTTAGCATATTCCTTATCCAATAAGCTGAAAATAGTACAAATGCAGTTGTCAACCTTATCTTTAGGGATAACTGCCCTATTCTAGAAGATTCCCAGCCCTTAAAATTACTCTTTTAACCCAAAAAAATATGGTTTCCTTATACTATAAGGTTCTTGGGTTGTTACACCCGAGAGTTTTTTAGCTAAAACCCTATACTACCCCTTAAACTCCCTAGAATTACCCTTTACGTAACTAAAATTAAGGTTCGAGGTTATCTATTAACTTGGATTAGTTGGTTCTACATTAAGCTTAGGTGAATTTTGGACTTAGACTTAGCTTAATTTGGGTAATTTAGGCTTATCTACCAACTATAGTCAATCAACTTAATTGAGTAATTAATTTCAGACTTATATAAACTAATTTTTAAACTTATTTGATCTTAGGCTAATTATTTATAGCCAGATTAACTAACCACTTAAGATTAATTAGATTAAATTCCTCAGATTTACTTTAACTAATTAAAACTAATTAGTTATTCTTAACTAGGATTAAGGAAAAGTTATCACTTGAATTGCACTAACCTTGAGCTATTAGTTAGTGGGCTTATGCGACTAATTACTTTGTTTTAGGACTTAAATAAAAAAATGATCAGAAATTAGGACTTAGCTAATTAGACTGCTTAAATTAGTTATTGTCAAGAAATACTTACAGAATATGATCAAACGATCATGAAGTTGACAAAAACTTTTGCACTGATCTTTCAAGAGTTACATAATCATAGAAGCCCATTGGAAGGAAGAAGGCAACTCAAATAACATAAACTGACATGCTTCTAAAATGGTGACCTTATATCTAACCTTAAGTGTTCATATCAATTTTAGTTTTGTTTTATCAGAAAAATAACCTCAAATGCATAATATAAATCAATAAGTAGTACTAGGTTTAAAATCAATAGGGAAAGCATGAGGGCCATATAAAATCATCAGACAAGCTTAGGATCAAAAGCAAGTGTACAGAATCATTAAGGTTCTTTGTTAATCGAAGGAGATCATTAATAATAGATTGTTCAACTTAGAGACATATCATTAGGTTACAAGGGTAATCGATTAATATTGGTTTAATTTCATATTATTAAAGGGAACATTTTGGTTCGTACATGAAGCATGATTATCAATATACACCAATACATCACAGACAAAAACAATCAATAGAGAATGACAGCGTAGAGATGATTTTGAGTTTAAACAGTTAAAAGAGAGGAAGGGTCAAAGCACACTGACCTCTCTTTGAGCAGCAAACCCAACAAATACTCTCTTTTTTAGCGTTTTAGGAACCAAAGACTTAGACGATGACCATTGGATAGAACTCGGAACCAGAAAGAGGGAAACAATTAAAGAATCAATTAGAACCTAGCCTTTTTTCTGAATTGAATATGTATGCTATTGTATACTTGTATTAGGTTGTGTTAGGTCCGTTAGGTGAGAACATTGAAACTCCTATTTACAGTGGCATTCAATGCCTTAGGGTTTTAAGCCGATTTAAACTAGTGAGTGGAATATGATGACGAGTTGATGATGTGAGTGTAATCAGGTGAAATAATAAAGAACAGAGGGATAATCGATGAAGGAAAAGAGAACGAAGGAGGAAAGAGGGTGGTGGTGTCAAAAAAAAAGAGGGATTAGGGTTTTCGGATTCTCAGATTTGAAATAAGTTGGAATCGGATGGTTTTTGGGGAAAACTAAGGACGGGAGGTGAGGAGAGGGTTGTAGGGTCAAAGTTTGGGGCTATTTGGTGGAGCTCCGCCGCCGGTGGGCGATTTTCGATCGGCGGAGCAAGGTGGGAGACAGCGGGGCTGCGAGGGGTTAAGAGACAGATGAGAGAGATGGTGTGTGTGGGTTTTAGACTTTAGGTTTAAATGGGGGTAGGGGGTAACGTTTTGACACATTTATACTCAAGGCTGGGGGAGTTCCCAGCCGTTTGATCTATTTTGATCAACGACTGGGATTCATTCACTTAAATTAAACGGGGTCGTTTGGGTAATGTAGGGGGCCGGATGGGTTTGGGTCAATTGGGCCTCGTTATTTGAGTGTTAGAGGAGACGAGTTTTGGGCCTGGGCAAGCTTAGCCCAAGTGCTGCTTTTATTATTCTTATAGTTGATTATTCCAATTGAGTTTAAACTTAACAAAAATGTAATAAATAACTTTAACTTAATTTTTTGTCTAATTTATACACTGATTAAAAAATTAATTAAGGGTAAAATATTTAATTTGATACTCCTAATCATTTAGAAAACAAATTCCGAAAAATAATTAAATTAAATGATTAATTACTAAATCTACATTATGTCAAATAGTCATCACTTTTGTTGTTATTTATTTCAATTAGTTGTGAATAATAAATTTTTAATCCCTTGATAACAATGATGCATTTAATTATGCAATTTAAAATAATTTTAAAAAATTAATTATGAATATGCAAATGCAAAACAATTCATAATTAATCACTAAAATTCAACAAAATTTGTAAAATCAATTTATTATATTGAATTTTGTAGGAGTATATGGTGGGTGAAAAATCCCGTGCTCATAGCTGTCCCTTTTTGCTCGCAAACAAAAAGAGTTTTTAGGCAAAGACAAAGTGAGCAGTCACGAACGGCTTTACCCATTCGCATACTCCATCTGAAGCATTTTTGAAAAGTTTGACCGAACTCTGCTTCAAAGGTTGCCTACATATCCTCGGCTATAAAGGAATCAAGTCAGTGTAGTTTTGGAAGTTTTGGTAGCTGGGACTACCGGGTAACTGTGATTTTACTGTTGTTGTTGCTGCTTGCTGAGCTCCTTATTACACAAATATCAAAATGAAAAAGACTAAACTAAACCTATCAACTACGAGTTACAAGATTCCTATCTATGAGTCTTCTGAAGCTTGATCTTGAGTCCTGGCTGCTTCTTTATACAGACTCCAATCTGAATCTTGATGCTTGTTAGTTATAGGTACTGGTTCAATCTTCTTCAGCTTTTTGGATCAAGAATGGACATGCATAGCTTGTGACTTCAATTTGTCTCGAGCAGTCCACTTCTTTTCCGTTTCTGTACTTTGGGGTTCAACTCTTTTATTTTCTTCTTTTCTTTTATTCTGAATTGAGACGTCTTCTTTTGGTCGTCTCGAATCCATTGTCCTAAATTGTAATCTACGCAAAATCAAAAACAAACGAACAAATCTTTCTGCCCCAGTTTTCACCAGAAAGATTTTGCGAGTTATTGTAATAAATGTATGCTACTTTATTATTGAAAGCAATGAAAAGCCAGGAATTGTGTACCCGGAGTGAATGCAAACTAAGGGGTGGATACCCTATGCCTAAAAGTAAAATCAACTAGGGAGTGGAGACCCTATGTTGGAAAGAAAACTAGGGAATGGAGACCCTATGTCTAAATATAAAATCAACTAGGGATTGGAGACCTTATGTTGGAAAGAAGACTAGGGAGTGGAGACCCTATGTCCAAAAATAAAATCAACTAGGGATTGGAGACCCTATGTTGGAAAGAAGACTAGGGAGTGGAGACCCTATGTCTAAAAATAAAATCAACTAGGGATTGGAGACCCTATGTTGGAAAGAAGATCACTGGGTTATGCCAGTGTCTGGAAATGATCAACGGGTTATGCCATTGTCAAGAAAAGGAAAGATCACCAGGTTATGCTGGTGTCTGGGAAGGTCAACAGGTTATGTTGTTGTTAGGGGAAAAGAGATCACTGGGTTATGCCAGTGTCTAGAGATGATCAACGGGTTATGTCGTTGTCAAGAAAAGGAAAGATCACCAGGTTATGCTGGTGTCTGGGAAGGTCAACAAGTTATGTTGTTTCCTGGGGAAAAAAGATCACTGGGTTATTCCAGTGTCTGGAGATGATCAATAGGTTATGCTGTTGTCAAGAAAATGAGAGATCACCAGGTTATGCTGGTGTCTGGGAAGGTCAACAGGTTATATTGTTGCCTGGAAAAAAGATCACTGGGTTATGCTAGTGTCTGGAGATGATCAACATGTTATGCTGTTGTCAAGAAAAGGAGAGATCAACAGGTTATGCTGGTGTCTGGGAAGGTCAGAAGGTTATGCTGTTGCCTGGGGAAAAGAGATCACTAGGTTATGCCAGTGTCAGGAAAAGAAAAGATCACTAGGTTATGCTGGTGTCTGGAAAGGTCAACAGGTTATGCTGTTGCCTGAAAAAGAGATCACCGGGTTATGCCAGTGTCTGGAGATGATCAACAGGTTATGTTGTTGTCAAGAAAAGGAAAGATCACCAGGTTATGCTGGTGTCTGCGAAGGTCAATAGGTTATGTTGTTGCCTGGAAGAAGAGATCACTGGGTTATGCCAGTTTCTGAAGATGATCAACAGGTTATGTTGTTGTCAAGAAAAGGAAAGATCACCAGGTTATGCTGGTGTCTGGGAAGGTCAACAGGTTATGTTGTTTCCTAGAAGAAGAGATCACTGGGTTATGCTAGTGTCTGGAGATGATCAACATGTTATGCTGTTGTCAAGAAAAGGAAAGATCACCAGGTTATGCTGGTGTCTGGGAAGGTCAACAGGTTATGTTGTTTCCTAGAAGAAGAGATCACTGGGTTATGCTAGTGTCTGGAGATGATCAACATGTTATGCTGTTGTCAAGAAAAGGAAAGATCACCAGGTTATGCTGGTGTCTGGGAAGGTCAACAGGTTATGTTGTTGCCTGGGAAAAAGATCACTGGGTTATGCCAATGTATGGAGATGATCAATAGGTTATGCTTTTGTCAAGAAAAGGAAAGATCATCAGGTTATGCTGGTGTCTGGGAAGGTCAACAGGTTATGCTATTGCCTGAAAGAAGAGATCACTGGGTTATGCCAGTGTCTGGAAAAGAAAAAGATCACCAGGTTATGCTGATGTCTGGAAAGGTCAACAGGTTATGTTGTTGCCTGAAGAAGAGATCACTGGGTTATGACAGCGTCTAGAAATGATCAACAGGTTATGATGTTGTCAGGAAAATAAAAGATCACCAGGTTATGACGGTGTCTGAAAAGGTCAACATGTTATGCTGTTGCTTGGAAGAAGAGATCACTGGGTTATGCCAGTATCTTGAAAAGAAAATATCACCAGGTTATGGTGGTGTGTGTAAAGGTCAACAGGTTATGTTGTTGCCTGAAAAAGAGATCACTGGGTTATGCCAGTGTCTGAAAATGATCAACAGGTTATGCTGTTGTCAGGAAAGAAAAGATCACCAGGTTATGCTGATGTCTGGAAAGGTCAACAGGTTATGTTGTTGCCTGAAAAAGAGATCACTGGGTTATGCCAGTGTCTGAAAATGATCAACAGGTTATGCTGTTGTCAGGAAAGAAAAGATCACCAGGTTATGCTGGTGTATGCTAGGGAGTGGGACCCTATGTTGGCATCAACTAAGAAATGGAATGCCTTTGGTTGGAAAAGGTTTGGCTAGGGATTGGGGACCCTATGCTACTTTAGGTTTGAATCATTTTCAACTTCATTTCTTTTCTTTTTTTCTCTTTTTCTTTTCTTTTTCTCTTTTTTTTAATATTATATTTTTTATTTTTTTTATTCTCTTTTCATGCATGCAGGAAAGGATTTTTTGGAGGAAACTTCCCTTTTTTGGAGTCAATGCTGCAGAGCTTCTTCTAGCCCTTGCGCAATTTCTTTTGGTTGCAATTGCTTGTTGCACGGTTGCTTTCGAGTTTCACCTATTTCAGATTTTCAAACAAAGAACAATTTGTTAGTTTGAAACGGTGGTTGGTTTTGCGGCCTTGATTTTCAACTGCTTGATCTCAGTTCTTTTGATGAAGATCTCAACCACTTGTTTGCTTGCTTGCTGGGGATTGGGTTTTATCTCTAATCCCGGGGACCTTGGCTTTCCAGATTTTACCATGGCGATCGGTCACATGGGACCCAACATTTTTTTTCCTTTGTAGGCCTTTCACTTGCTTTTTCTTTTGGATTTCCAGAGTATCGGGGGGAAGTCTTGGCCCCTCAAATTCTGCTGCAACGGTTAGTCGTGTGGGACTTAACCTTTCTAACTTTACTTCACCTTTATTGGCCTTTCATTTCTGAGTTTTCCTCCAACTTTAGCCTTAGGGGATTTGGAGTATTTTGGCTTTTCAGACCTTGCCAATATGGTTAGCCACGTGGGACTCAACTTTTAAACTTCATTCATCCTTATAGGCACTTCAGTTTGATTTTTTCCCTTCCAAGGGTTTTGAGTTTGAAACATCAGCCGCTACAGCCAGTTGAGATCGACTCGATGCCTCTTGACGAGCCTGGGCGCCTTTTGCTTATTGGCCCGTGTCAAATGAGGACCTTGTAAATCAGCCTTTCCATCCTTTCTTTTCCTTAGTTTTCGAACAGAGTTAGACCGAAAGGGATTTAAAAGAAAATAAATGACAGAATGGAAAACGAATTTAAGCAAGAGGTATCCCTTTCGGGGAAAGTAAAGAAGGACTTATCTGGAGTGCATGCGGACTTTGATGAACATGACATGCTTCTTAGACTGGATGCCTGATCCGTGTAAACCATCCGACTCTCAGAAATTCATCACAACTATCACCTCGAGATAGAGAAAGCTTGCCTCGGACTGTGTCCATGTCCGTGGTCCATTATCTTTTTCGATTAGTGGCACCCTTTGCGGGTTTTCGCCGATTAACCTCTCTCATTTCTCTTCTCACCATCTCCTTAGAGTGCTCTTTGCGAGTTTTCACTAACAAGACTCTCTCATTTTTCAATTTCTCTGCTCAACATCGCCTCACGGTGCCCTTGTGGGTTTTCACCGATAAGACTCTATCATTTTTGCTTCTCTTCTTACCGTTGCCTCACGGTTCCTACGCAAGTTTTCACCGACAAGGCTCTCTCATTTAATTTCTCTCATTGCTTGTATCAGCTCCAAACATCTGCATCCTCCAACTTTAGACATCTTTGCTGATTGATCGGAAGGACTTGAACGGGGTTTTGGGTAGAAAGAATTTGGATTGAGTTACAACTTTGGAACCTTTTTTAGGTGAAAAAACAACATTTGCCCCAGCTTAAACTCTTGGGAAAATATGGAATTTTATTTTGGTGTGACTGAACCCCAGGAAGAGGCTGCCTACGTATCCTTTCGTAATCAAGTCGAACGTAGTTTAGGGAAACAATTTTGTTTTGTTTTTTTGTTTTGTTTTTGTTTTGATGACTTTTTTTTTAATAATAACACTTTCAGGTTCCCAAAGAGATTAATCAAAGAAAATTAACCGGATTAAAAGGGTTTACAAAAGTTGATAGTGTTTGGGGTAGCGTGAATGGAAGCCTTCGTCATTTCGATCGGGAGAACCAACATTACAAAAAGGTAAAAAAAAATACCTTTTGACTGCGTCTGCATTGACAGCCGTTTTGGGGTCGTTTCCTTCGATGTCCCCTAAGTACAATGCTCCTTTTGGTCGTAATTTCCTTATAATGTATGGACCTTTCCAATTTGGGGTGAATTTTGATATCGCCTCTTCACGGTGTGGGAGGATACGTCTCAGGACGAGTTGCCCTACTTCGAAATTCCTAGGTCGCATTTTCTTGTTATAAGCGCGGGCCATTCTTTGTTTGTACAACTGTCCGTGACAAACTGCGGCCATTCTTTTCTCATCAATCAGAGTTAACTGTTCCAGCCGGGTTTTGACCCACTCATCATCTTCAATTTCAGCTTCGACAATGATCCGAAGGGAGGGAATTTCAGCTTCTGCAGGTATCACGGCTTCAATGCCGTAAACCAATAGATAAGGTGTATCTCTAACCGATGTGCGCAAGGTTGTGCGATATCCCAATAATGCAAAAGGAAATTTCTCGTTCCATTGTCTAGAACTTTGAATCATTTTTCTGAGGATTTTCTTGATATTTTTATTTGCTGCTTCAACGTTGCCATTGCCTTTGGTCCGGTAAGGGGTGGAGTTACGGTGTGTGATTTGAAATTGTTCACATACCTCCCTCATCAAATGGCTATTGAGATTTGCAGCATTATCAGTGATGATGGTCTTCGGAATGCCAAAGCAACAGATAATGTTGGAATGCATAAAATCCTCCGCTGCTTTCTTAGTGATGGCTTTGAACGTGACTGCCTCGACCCATTTTGTCAAATAGTCAATAGCAACTAAGATAAATCTGTGCCCATTCGAGGCTCTCGGCTCGATCGGCCCAATGACATCCATTCCCCAGGCAGTGAATGGCCATGGTGCTGACATGGGGTGTAATTGTGAAGGCGGCGCATGGATCAAGTCGCCGTGTATTTGGCATTGATGGCACTTTCGGACAAATCTGAAACAATCTTTCTCCATAGTCATCTAGTAATATCCTGCCCGCGGGATTTTCTTGGCGAGGACATACTCGTTCATATGGGGACCGCATACTCCTAAGGGTACCTCATTCATAATATTTTCGGCTTCTTTGGCATTCACACACCTTAATAGATTGAAATCGGGGGTCCTTTTATACAACACTTCCCCACTTAGGAAGAAACTACTGGCGAGCCTTCTAATGGTTCTCCTTTGGTCCTTGTTGGCCTGCTCCGGGTATTCTTTTATTTTTAAGAACCTTTTGATATCATGATACCATGGTTGGACATTGGGATCTATTTCGACTGTGTTACAATAACCATGTCATTCCCGGATTTGGATCTCTAGCGGGTCAATATGGACATTGCCCGGATATAGCAGCATTGTAGCTAAGATAGCTAGTTCATCAGCTAACTCGTTGTGGCATCAAGGAATATACCTGAATTCGACGTCTTTGAATCATTTGCCAATATCCTCCACATGTTGTCTATATGGAAGAAGCTTAACATCTCGAGTTTCCCACTCTCCCTAAGCTTGCTTGATGATCAAGTCGGAATCTCCCATGATCAATAACTCCTCTACGTCCATGTCAATTTCCATGTTCATGCACATTATGCAGGCTTCATATTCAGCAGTGTTGTTTGTACAGAAGAAATGGAGACGGGCGGTGGATGGATAGTGTTGTCCCATGGGCGAAATCAAAATTGCCTTGATCCCAACACCCTTTGCATTCATAGCTCCGTCAAAGAACATTTTCCAAGTGTTGGTGTTTTCTGGGATTACCTCGACTGAGTTTACTTCCTCGTTGTGGAAGTAAGTACTTAAAGGTTGATATTCGTCATCGACACGATTTTCAGCCAGGTGATCCGCCAAGGCTTGAGCTTTCATCGCCGTGCGGGTGACATAGACTATGTCGAACTCGATGAGTAGGATTTTCCACTTTGCTAATCTCCTGGTGGGCATTGGATTTTGGAATATGTACTTCAAAGGATCCAACCTGGTGATGAGGTAGGTGGTGTAAGCCAACAAGCAATGCCAGAGCTTCTGAGCAACCCAATTCAAAGCGCAACAAGTTCTTTCTAACAAGGTGTACTTGGCTTCATAGGTTGTGAGTTTTTTGCTCAGGTAGTATATAGCTTGTTCCTTCTTTCCGGTCACATCATGTTTCCCGAGAACGCACCCAAAAGAGTTCTCCAACACCGTCAAATACAAGAACAGAGGTCTTCCAGGTTCGGGTGGGACCAACACTGGCGTATTTGACAGATACTCTTTGATCTTGTCGAAAGCTTCTTGGCACTCATTCGTCAATTTAATTGTTGCATCTTTCTTCAATAGCTTGAATATAGGCTCACACGTGGAGGTTAACTGAGCAATGAACCTGTTGATGTAATTCAACCTACCCAGCAAACTCATGACCTCTTTCTTGGTTCTCGGAGGGGGAAATCCCGAATAGACTTTATTTTTGTCGGATCCAGTTCTATTCCCCGTCGACTGACTATAAAACACAACAATTTCCCAGACAGAACTCCAAAAGCACACTTGGCTAGATTCAATTCTAAGTCATACTTACGCAGACGTTCGAAGAATTTTCTCAGATGTTGCACATGGTCGTCTTGCGTCCTAGATTTAATAATCAGATCATCCACATATACCTCAATCTCCTGGTGCATCATGTCATGAAAAATGGTGGTCATAGCCCTCATATAGGTTGCCCCGACGTTCTTTAGGCTGAATGGCATGACCCGATAACAGTAAGTACCCCAAGGCGTGGTGAAGGCCGTTTTCTCTGCATCTTCTTTATCCATCAAGACCTGGTGACACCCAACGTTACAATCTACGAAAGAATGTATCTCATGTTTGGCACAGTTGTCAACCAGGATGTGAATGTTTGGCAATGGAATTTGGGGATTGCTTTATTCAAATCCCGATAGTCGATGCATACTCGGACTTTCCTGTCTTTCTTCGGTATCGGGACAACATTAGCCAACCACTTGGTGTATTGGACCACTCGGATAACTCCAGCTCTTAACTGTTTATTGACTTCTTTTTTGATATTGTCACTCATGTCTGTTTTAAATTTTCTCTGTTTTTGTTGGATAGCCGGATAATCGGGGTAGGTTGGCAATTTGTGCACCACCAAATAAACACTCAGTCCGGGCATATCATCATAGGACAAGGCGAACACATCTTTGAATTCGAATAAAAGTTGGATCAAAGCATCCCCAGTCCTTTCATCGGTATAGATACTTATCATGGTTTCTCGGACTTCTTCTGAATTACCCAAATTAACCAGTTTGGTTACGTTTAAGTTTGGCTTAGGCTTATTCTCGAATTGTTCTAATTCTCAATTTATTTCCCTAAAAGTCTCATCTTCATCATATTCCGGTTCTTGATTCATTATTTCTTGGTTAGACGGCGTTTCAAGATCTGGGCGTGAAGTCTACAAGCATGTCATGTTATTTAAGTCCGCATTATTAGAACTGAAAAGAGAGATAAGAAAAAATAGCAAGAATATTAGGACGAATAAAGAGAGTGATTTCTGGACTATGAAATATTAATTTCATTTTATTGAATTTTGAACATAGGAGGGTTTACATCAGAATTTAATAGAAAAGGCAATAAACCAAAAGCACCCGAGTTACACCCTGTAATAACTCGAAGTGCATAATGATGGCAAGGCTGAACTACCGGGGCTCCTGCCTGACTAGGAATGGAGTAGCGTTCTAATTTTGGAAGTGCTGGCCCTATATTTTGCACTTCAGCAGTGCTGGAGCCTTCTCCTGGTTGGACCATATGAGCCTCATACAACATCTCCCTCATTGCTCCACAGATTTCTTCAATTTCTTCGGCCGTGAAAGCCTCCTCCTCTACGTATTTTGGCTTGAGGAATGATTCGGTGATGTGCGGGATTGGCTGAGGCAATACCCAACCATATTTCTTACATTGGTCAGCCCATTGTTCATCATCGGGAGTAGCTTGAAACCCTAGGCCGAAAGACTTCCTACTGATAGGCAGGTGATAGGTTCTTTAATGCCTTGCAAGGACACCCGAGCCCTTTTCCAGGTGTGTACCCATGTTTAATCATGTCGTTAGCGACCATAATTGATGTGTTTGATAGGAAGGGTTGAGGGCACGGGGTTCCTTCCTCATATTGGTCCGAAACCACAATCTCGAAGGCCTGGTATACTATGCGCTCGCTGCCTTCTCTCGCTTCCAGGCATGGGACTGATGGGTCCCTGTAAATAGATTGCTCGTCCTCTCCATGGACCACAATTTCCTGGTCTTCATACTCAAACTTAACCATCTGGTGGAGAGTAGATGGTGCTTCCCCTGCGGCATGGATCCAAGGCTTTCCCAAGATATAATTGTAGGAAGTATCCATATCTAAGACCTGGAATGTCACTTCAAAATCTACAGGGCCGATTGTCAAGACCAAATCAATTTCCCCGATTGTGTATCTCTTGATTCCATCGAATGCGCAGACGCACAAATTGTTGGGCCTAATTCTCTCAGTCCCGATATCCATTCTTTATAGGGCCGAGAGAGGGCAAATATCAACCCCAGATCCGCCATCCACCATAACTCTTTTCACATAGTACCCTTCACATTTAACAGTTAGGTCGAGAGCTTTTTTTTGGGCAGCCCCTTCTGGAAGCAAGTCATTTTTGCTAAATGAGATCTAGTTGACTTCGAAAAATCTTTCCGCCATTCTTTCCATTTGCTCAACTGTGGTCTTGGCCGGAACATATGCTTCATTAAGTTTTTTGATTAGGATTTTCTGATGCTCGTTTGAACTTATCAGCAAGGATAGAAGTGAGACCTGAGTGGGGGACTTTCTGAGCTGCTCAATTACGGCGTATTCAGAGGTTTTCATATTTTTGAAGAATTCTTCTGCCTCTCCGGAACTGATTGGCTTCTTAGGTGGAAAGCTTCTACTTGCTTATGTTCAGTTCTTCCAGGTTGAGGTATTTCTCTGATAAGTTTATCTCAACCGCTTCCCCAATAATTTCTTTTCTTTTGTACGTCACCACCCGTCTTGTTGTAATTCCATGGGACGGTAGTGGTTTCCTTTATGGGATTCTGTGGTGCGCGGCTGATAACCACAGGCTCATTCATCCTTGGTGAAATTATCGGCCCCCGCGCCACATAAGTCCTCTTCGGTATGTATATTTTTGGGATATTGGGCATAGTCTTGTTGTGTTGCAATCTTTTGGGAGGGCTTAACACAAACTGTTCCTTCCTGGGTGCCCTGGGAACATATAGAACAACATATTTGGAAGGCCCTGTCTTTGTTTCAACCTATCTTGTGGCCGGAAGAGTGGAGTTACCTTTCTTCTCCTCCTTAGCTTGTTTTGGTGTCGCTTTGGGTTTCTTCCCTACATCAGTAATGGCGATGATAGTTTTTAGAGCCGGATCAAATTCCCGGTCTTCACAAATCATGCCAATAATTGGCCCGTTATTGTGAGCAGGCAACGAGTTATTGGTCATGTTATGAGCTTCTTCGTCCCTTAGTACCACCTTCTTTTGTTCTATTAAGCTCTCAACTGCCCGCTTGAGGGTCCAGCGACTCTCAGTATCGTGTCCCTCGGCACATCGAGTACCTGGACGGTAAGAGGGGGATTCTGGGTTTTCCCTGTTTTGGGGTACAGGCTACAACATACCCATTTGGACCAGCTTTGGGAAAAGGCTAGAGTATGATTCGCCAATTGGTGTAAAGTTGGTCCTTCTGGGTGGTTCCCGGGGATTGTTTTATGGAGGGCGAGGATTATACGGGGCTTGGCGAGAAGGGTTATTTCTAGGTGGTGGAGCTTGGTTTTGATTATAGAGTTGTTGGGCCTTCATTATTGGATAAGGTTGAGGCATTACGGCATATGCCGCATCTTGGTAGGGGTAGAAATGACGTGGGGTATTGGAAAAATAGCCTCGGGGCTGCCGGGAGTTTCTTATACTGGAGGCCATCATTGCTGATTCCTCTTTCTTCTTCCTATTGGCTGCACCTTCCTGACCCACTCTAGATTGCCTGGGAAGTTGCCCTTATGGCGGATTGGCTTAGAATGCGACCGGTTTTCAGACCGTTTTCAACAATCTCTCCGATTTTTATTGCTTCCGCAAATGACTTGCCCATGGAGGACATCATATTCTGAAAGTAGTCGGCCTCCTGAGCTTGTAAGAAAATGCTGACCATTTCTGTTTCATCCATCGGAGGTTTTACTCTGGAATCTTGCTCACGCCACTTGATAGCGTATTCCTTGAAGCTTTCCGATGATTTTTTCTTGAGGTTGGACAAAGAATTCCTGTCCGGTGTATGTCTATGTTGTATTGAAATTGTCTGACAAAGTCCCGGGCCAGGTCGTCCCATATATGCCAGTGGGATATATCTTGGTACATGTACCACTCAGATTCAATCCCGGCAAGGCTCTCTCCGAAGTACGCCATTGAAAGCTCTTCGTTTTCGCCAGCTCCCCTCAACTGGTTGCAATATCTTTTTAGATGAGCAATGGGATTCCCGTGTCCGTCATATTTCTCAAATTTGGGGGTTTTAAACCCGAGAGATAGGTGAACATGTGCGAATATGCACAAGTCGTCATAAGAAACACTTTTATGACCACTCAATCCCAGTATGTTTTTGGGACTCTGCTCAATGCTTTTCATTTTTCGAGCCATCTCTTCCTGCTCGGGGTTCCTTTTGTCTTGTACCACGACGGCTTCATGCCGAGGTCGCTGCAGGTATGAGTTTGGAGTAATATGAGTTGCGTCCAGATGGAACGACGGTGTTTGAAAGGTAAAGGCTGATGGCTCGAAGTTTGGTCCAGCTACTATTGGCGGCGACGTGGCAGAGGCAGGTGGCGCTGTAAAAATGTTGGAGGATACACCGAAAAATAGTGCCTGGGGGCGGACCTCAGAAGGCATCACGGTGAAATGAGTTGACATAGTCGGGTACTCGAATGGGGTAGCTGGGTAATTGATAGGTATGCTGAAAGTTCCACCTGTTCTGGGAACCAACTCGGGAAAACAAGGGATGGTGTTGGGCGGTTCCTTCCCATAAGGCCAGGCATCCAATATTTCCAGCATGCGGTAACACAGAATTCTATTTTCTTCTGCCGTGGCTGACTCACATGTCGGGATGACCGAGCTTGGGTTATCCTCGGAGGAGTTGATGATTGGCAAGTGATTTTCATATGTCATTTAGACACTCCTTTTTGATCTGGTGAATTATGGGTGTGAAGCCAGATTACCGCAAAAACCAACCACCTAAAAACAACACCTTTAAAAGTGAACCAAAAAACGTTAGATTGAGGCATTTAGCACATATGGAATCGCACGTTGGGGGTATTTGATGCACCTGGGAAGTAAAATGTTTTCTATATATTTTATATTGGTTGAGTGCTTCATCCCAACTTTGTTTCTCAACCTTGAACATTTGATTTTCGCCTTCTATTTTTCTCTGTAATTTTGTCACTCTTTTCTTTCCCTTTCTGCCTTTTTTATTCCTCACTCAACTTCCTTTTCTCTTTCCCGAATTATTTTCTTTTTAAGGTTATGATCGAATCCTATGTGGATTGCCTACGTATCACGATGCCGCGTGAATCAGATCATCACGTAGTTCAAGAAATAAATACAAAAGAAAATAAACATTCTGATTTTCAAATTTTTCATTCATTAGATAAAACTTCCAATTTCATTCGTTACAAAAGACTCCAACATACGCTCTTGGAAATTTAAAACTACAAAAGACTCCGACATACTTTCTCGTACATGTCATCCATTATCTTGTGGACGAAAATCATTACTGTTGCGAAGAAGGTAGTCCGGGTCATATCGTCACACTCTTGGCATTTTGTCACAACATAATCAACGATTTCTCTAACCCTTTGTCTGATGATACCCTTTTTCTGGAGTAAGCGCCCGGTCTGTTGGGATCTAACCTCTAAAACTTGGGCGTCCTTATGATTCTATTCTTGCAAATGTTGCAAGTCTTCCTCAAACTGTGCCATCATGGTATAACATTGATCCCTTTCCACCTTGAACCTTCTGGTCATTTCGTTCTCGAGGGTGTCCACCTTTTCCTTCAAGCCTGTAACTTCTTGGTCATATTTCCTTTTCAGTTTCTGAACAAACTCTGCTATTTCCTCTGCACTTCTTGTCAATTTTGCCCGAACTCTGGCCAGTTCTTCTTCAGTTTCTGAACAAACTCTGTTCTTTCCTCTGCACTTCTTGTCAATTTTACCCGAACTCTGGCCAGTTCTTCTTCAGCTTTGTTCAGATCATCCCCATAGCCGCATAATTTATGCCTCAGACTGTTGATAAGTCTTTCATCAGTTCTGCTTCTCTCAGGGTTCTCAACAGCTATTTTCAACTTCTGGATCTGGGCCCAGAGAGCCTCATTTTCTTTGGTTAACCTATGTTTCTCCCCTTCAGCTGTGGCGGTTTGTAGAGTGTTTTCAAATTTGATTTCCCTAATCTGGGCTTCCAACTTTCTTATGGTAGCTCGGTAGTTATTTTCCTTTTCTAACCAAGCCCAGTGCTCTTGTGTTTACTCAGTGAATTGTTGCACGTGGGGTGTTTTTGCCGGTCATTCTTGTTCTTGATGCTCTCTGTCCCTTCTACCATACCAAGAAGTGTAGCCCGACTCTACTTCCCCTCTGGACAAATCTCTTACCCAAGTCTGTAGCTCCAAAAATCTACATTGATGCCAAATCTGGCGGACCCTATCCTCCGGAAATGCGGCTCTTGGGCATAACTCATTTACTTGCCGACTTAGGTCTTCATCATGTGGAACATTTTGATGCCTTCCTAGTTGTCGTAAGACCCGATGTGGAGAATATGGTTGGATACTTCGGATACCCATCAACAGAAGATAGCATACTTCGGCTGACATATAGATGACTTCATTGATAAGGAGCCACCCGAATGTCCACTCGATTTGGTTGGCAGTCAAAGAACTCAAGTGTATGAACCAGGTTTCTGTGCCTCCTGGAAATTCATGCCCCTCTACCCGAGTCTATGTTCTTCAATGTAATTTAGGCCAACCAGATCGTAATTCATGTACCCCGGGCGACGACAGAGATGTTCGATCATCCAGATTTGTAGCAGCAGGTTGCACCCCTCAAAGAATTTTCCCTCATACTGGTAAACTGTTAGAGCACGGTAAATCTCGGATGAGACCATCGGTATAAGTGTGCCATTGGATTTTTTTCATCATGAAATCTGCCATTCCCACAAGTTCGATATCTACGCGTCTGTCACTCCTTGGGCAGATTAAGGTACCTAAGAATAATACCACGAAATCCAACCCTCGGTGGGCCTCCCATTTAGGTTGGTTCTTGTGATGATTCAGACCAGTATATTGGCTTCATAACCCCGAGGATCTCCGTAGCGACTGTATAGGAAATAGAAAGTGCAAAACCCCTCAGATAGGTGCGGATCTTGGATTTCACGGCTGATGCTTAGCGGGTCTAAGAACTTGTGGGGAGTCACAACCCTGGGAGCTACTGGATATCGACTCCTGATATTTTCACTTAGGTCAGTAGACCCCTCTATTTCCTCTAGCATGGTGTTAACTCAAAGTCTGAAAAGTGGAACACGTTTTGAGTGGGGTCCCAAAATGATACTAGGTCCTCGATGATGTGCAATCTTGGCTTAATTTTTAGAAGACAAGTGAGCCCGCCCAAGGCTTTTACCGCGGACTTTTTGCTAACTTCCCCCAAGTCCCTCCACCATATATGGAGTCCCACGGGAATTTTCTCGACAGCTCTAAAGGGGATATTTTCGACAATGCTCATCCTGCACACTTATTAAGTGATTTGGTCAAGGAAAACGTAAAGCCATATTTTATTTTTTGACCAAGGGTAAAGAAAAGTGCTATTTTTGCAAAAACTTTGTAATCAAGTGAATAATGGACCAACTTTGCAAATACGGCCCTCAACACTTCGGGTAAGAATTTTGTAGGGCTGTGCTTGCTGATTGGGTCAAATTTTGGAAAATACCACATGCGGCTATTTTTGCAAAACAGCCTTCCGGCGCCCGGTTGGGGAAATTTGGATATTTATGCAAGAACGGCGTCACCTAAATTTATTTAGGACCATATTTTGTATTTTGATTTTGAAAAATAAGGTTGGACCCGATTAGGGTTGCCTACGTATCCCACACCAGTGAGAATCAAACAATGCGTAGTTCGGGAAATCTCGACACAATTTTGAAAAATATGCACCGACTCATTCCATTTTGAAATACTATTTTCCTTCTTTCTTTTCCTCTATTTTCAGAAATTTTGACAGAGTTTTGGGATGATTTTGAATATCGGGGTTTTTTCAAAAATCAGATAAATCTCATATTCTATTTCTCTCTTGGTTATTTTGTTATTCTCTTCTTTTTTAAAAGCCGGTCAACAAACAAACCAAAACAAAATATTGTACACATAGCAAGTAGGATGCATCGGGATGGTCTTTTATTTCGGGTTCATCTGTCCTAGACGGACCCAACCCCTGTGTTGAGTCCCCTAAGTCAAAATGCACGTGATGCAAATAATCGTTCCTACTAGGGATCCGGCATGAGGCTATGTTATCCTTTTTTTTTAAGCAATCCACTAGGCAGAGCCTAGGGCTAGNTGTATAAAATCTAGATAACATAATCTGTAGACCTTGTTGGTATGATAATCACTCAAAGTGTGCTGCTCGATCCATTCGTAGTTCCCAACCATTGCATGAAGTAAGAGCCAGTGTATAACTTGCATTGGTTATCCAGTTTGCTGATCTTGTTGTCTTGCTAATTACTCGTATTGTACTGCTCTGTGTAGCTCGTACGCGCTGCTTCAATTAGAATCCAATATATCAATTTGCATTGCATATCGACTTCACCTATAGTTTCATCCGTGCCTCCATTCAATGAATTTGGCTCAGCTGTTCTAACATCACTGAAAATGTCCTGGCAGTGAGCAAGTACTGCTCGATGTCCAGTAGTTAGATGTTTGATCTTGTTTGATGTGTCCACTGAATTATTGCGATGTTCTGTCCTTCTGGTGAAGTGTGTGGCCTGCTCCAACAAAATGTGTCCAGCTTTCCTTCTGGTAGCTGCTGATTCGATCCTAAGTACATGTGCATTCTTGCTTGCATATGTCCTGGTTTGTACCTCTCATACTTATGCATGTCACCTTTCCTTCTTCCAGGGAATGAGCACTTAGTGCTAATACCACCCATGGAAGTCGTAATGAGCGACAAGGTATGAATACAATAACTGATCCTGCAAAACAAGAAACTAAGTTAGTATAAAACTTGTTCTCCTTGTACTCCTCCCAGAGGATTTGTACAAGTTGAACACATGATCTCTTAGCTGCCCTGTATTTCCTTATTTTCTTCTTTCTGAGTTTTCCCATCTTCCTGTGACTTTTATTATATCCCTACTGTCCTAATACCCCTCGCTCAAGAGACTCCTTTCTTCCACATTGTCCAATTCGATTTAACATTCTGGACAATGTATTATTTCTTTTCCTTCTTCTGATGACCTTTGCCTCATTCCTCAACCATTGAGTTCCAGATCTTTCTCCTCCCATATGTCCAATTCTTTCTGGTTCCCCTCCCCTTTCTCTCCAAACTCCTGACTGTCCTCTTCTTCTGGGTAGTGTCCCATTGTTTTTTGTAGCTTTCTGTACTATTGCTTATGATTAATGTCCTTCCATTTGGAATGAATGCTAAGCATTGATACCACCAAATGGAATTCTATTATATCAAGTGACAGTAGCACAGTGATGGTACCTGCAAAATAAAACACATAGTTAGTTAAACCAGCATTCCCCATTCCCTCCTCTTTCCAGGTTTGAGCATGATGCATTGTTGATCTGATTCCTACTGGACTCCCCATTATTCTCCCTTCTTCACATTTTACTTCTTTGCAGCTCTTATTCTTAATTAGGGGCATTGCATCTTATCCTCGTTTATTATCTTTCTACCGTGAGAGTCTATGTCCCAGAATTTGTATCCTTCTATTTCTCCAACCTCAAGAGCATAGTTGGCTAGGTGATCTGCCAATCTATTTCCTTCTCTAAAAATGTGTGTCAACTTTACTTCAGCATCATCCATCAACTTTCTGCTCTCTTCTACATATTCAATAATACACCATGGTGGCTTCCAAAGTCCTTCTAAGACATTTTTCATAAGC
>ML314081.1:0-13644 GCA_005239505.1 Nicotiana paniculata | reverse complement strand
AAGATCTTCTTGAGTGCGAGTGAGTGATTGCACGAGCTCGCCTGAGTATTCTTCCTTCTGCCCCAGCAAGTTCTTTAAGTCTCTAATCTCCTCTGAGGCACAGGACAGCTGCTTCGCAAACGAAGACTCCAGAACACTCTTGTCTTTGTCAACTTGACTGCAAGAAGCCCGCCCCACTGCTAGCTCTGCTGCCATAAGTCTCATCTACCGCTTCAAGGTACTCCTCTCTTCTTTTAAAGCGTCCATGTCAATCCTTAAGCTGTCATACTGTGCTTTCCAATTATCAACTTCTGCCTGCAACTCTCTTGTCTCTTGGTCTATGTTTGAAATCCTCTTTATAAGCTCCATGCCTATGAGGTTAATCTATAAGAAGTAAACCAGTTAGATATGATAAATTTCATATACGGGAGTGAAAAAGGATAACTTACACCATACCTTCAAAGAAGTATGCACGACCCTATTTGCACATGTAAGAGCACCGTGGCTAGCTAGCTTTGCTTTCTCAGCGGGACCTACTAAAGGCTTGAGCCACACTTCAGGCTCACCCGTCTTCTTGAAAAGGTTTCCCTAAGCTGGAACCTCTATTACCACATGCCACATCTCTGTGCTGGAAGACCCTACTTCCCTAACGGAAGGCGTGGAATAAGGCAGAGATGGAACAACAACAGGCACGGAAGGTTGAGGAGCTGGAGAAGCCATGGGCAAAGGAGCAGGCACGAAAAGTTGAAGAATTGAAGAAGTTACAGGCAGAGCAGCCAAAAGTTGAGATAGACAAAGGAATAGAAGAAACTTCTTCTCTCAAAGAAGCAGGAAAGACAACAGACAAAGGGACGTCATCAGGAGCGAGATCAACACCACCGTGAATAGGAGAATGTGGAACATCATCAAAGACAGGGGGCTCAAGCGCAGACACGGAAGGCAAGGTTGAAGCAGCATGCTCCTCATCTAAAACCATTCACCTTCTCCGTGGCATGTGCACTAAAGCACCCTCTTCCTCTTCCTCCATGGAACAAGATTCACTAATCTTCCTCTTCGAGGAAGATGAACCAACGATAATTTCCTGGGCTTGAGCCAAGGACATCTTCGGGGTAGAGGAAGCAAACACCCCACGAGCAGAGAATCCTATTAAAAAAGGAAAAAAGTTAAACGACAGAAGGAAAAAAGCCTCGAGTAAGGAAAGAAGCAAGAACAAAAGCTTCACTTACCGTGGTTCTTTACTTGACAACCGTACCTCCCAGCGAGCTACTTCCAAGATCTTTCTTCAGATGGAGCAACAGATTACAGTTTTTCTAACCAATCACGAATACCGGAGATATTCTCGATAGTATTCATGATTGCTTAAAGGAGAAAAATAAACAGATACGGTGTTAAATAAAACATCTCAATTCAAAAACAAGAAAAAGTAAATGTGAGCTAAAGCATACTCACGTGCGCGATTCCACTTCTTAGGGAAGGGAAGATTTTCTTCACCCACTAAACCAGCAGTGGGTACAACAACATAACGAAGGTACCAACCCCTATCCTTATCGTCTCCGGGGGTTACTAACACTCTTTTGCTCCTAGCAGTCAGAGTAAAAACCCATTCACGAAATAAGGTAGGATAGTAAAGGTGAATAAGATGGTTGAAGGTAGAAGGAATCGAGGCTAAAGAAGCCAAACTCCTAAGGCATGCGACAACTCGCCACACAAGCGGGCCAACTTGTCCTAAGCATATATTAAAAAAACAGCAAAACTCAATTATAACTGGGTCAATGGGGGGTCTAAACCCTAAAGTGAAGGGATAAGTATAAACAAAAGAATATCCCGTCTTGTAAGTATTATTTGATTACTATTCGGAATATAGACAGGAAAGTCAGATTTCTNNTGACCCTCAGTTATAAGGGTTGGGTATCTTTCTACACTATCAAGAGAAGAAGACTGATCTACAAGAACTTGACTATCCCTAGCGAAAACAAACTCAGCACGGACAATTTCATCGACTCCGGGTTCACGAAGGCGTTCGCCTCTACCTCTAGACGAAGACCGAGAAACCCTAAATCTCGGAATAATTGGAGATCTAGTGGAAGAAGAAGGAACGATTTGAGAAGAAGAAGAGCCCCTCGAAGGAGTGGATCCTAGACTTCTAAGTCTAACACCCCTCCGACTGCTAATCGGAGCAGAAGATGGCGCTAAGCTTTCAATGTCTATTACTCTTTGAGGTTGGTTTGAAGAAGACATGTTTACAAAGGCAAAGAAGAAAGTTTTTTTTACAGAAAACAGAAGTAGAAAAGTATTTCGTGGAAGCAAAGAAAAGAAAACATGTATTTATACTTGAATACAACCGTCAAACATGATGAAAAAGGAAAATAATGATGAAAAGTCATAATTGAAGATGTCACTTCAGGACTGGCACAGCCGCAAAAATTCCTAAAAGGTGCTGAGTAAATGCAGAACCAATCCAAAAAGGACACGTGGTAAGCATTAAATGGAAGTGACAAACGAAGCCTATGATACAGAGAAGGAAACAATGATTCAAGGAAAAGCGGCAGCAAAATATTCCCGCCATAAATGAATATCCACTTACCAAATATTAATCGCTAAATATATGGTAAGTGGAAGGACTATCTGTATTGGTAAAAAAGAGTTTCACACGTAAGGCAGCTGTTGACAACTCAGCTAGTCACGTGGACACGGAAAAATACGATAGCTGGAAATAACTCTTTGAAGAGGTACGGTACAAAGAGACACAGTTCAGTAAACCCACGAACTTATCAGCCATGGGAAGTCCAATTTGATCAAAACGGGAGAGAGGCACGGTCAGAATGAATCTAGACAAAGCTACGGGCAGATTCACGAACCCACAACTGATTACTCGAACATTATGTAATTGAACCCCTATTTACCGTTATCCTTTGTAATGCCTCATTAATGTCATAATTAATCATTAATGAGTAACCATAGCAGCAGTCGCACATTATAAGAATCTCCTATATAACGGAGGGGAATACAGCTTGTAAAGGCATCTGATTCTCGAAATATAATCAACTTCAATCTTTTATTTATGTAATATTGTCTATTATTAATTTTTCCATTATCTCGATTATCAGTAACCTGTATTCATCTTAAAAATAAGCTTTAGTCAAAGGGTTTAATTATTTGGTTAAACAAGTACGAATAATGTACTGAGTATGTAAGGCAATATACTGAAAGCTGAAACTGAACTGATAATATAATAACTGAAAGTATAACTGGAAGTCAAAGATAATCTGAAGATATGCTCACCTGCTGATAATGACTCAACTCTCTCAATATAGTAAGTAAAATAGTTGTCCGGCCTTATAAGGCTCGGTATATATATAAAACTGCTTTGTGGTAGTAGGCTCGCTCATAGGTGCTCGGCCATACTAAGCTCTGTATCTCGACCAACTGAGCTCGCTCGTAGGCGCTCGGCCACAGTAGGCTTGGTATATAACTTACCATCTGATCAGAGGTTGCCCAAGCCTGCCCATCGATTATAGCTCGATGGTAATGAAAATACTGTAATATTGTATATATATACTCTTTGCTCTCTTGACTGGAAAAAAGAAATACTCAAATGAATATGAGGTCCCGATAAAGAAAATATTGTAACTTGCGAGACTAGCAAAATATACGTAAATTCCGGAATATAAATTTTTCTTTATGCCTCGTTATCAAACTTTTGTAATGATGAGATCATGCCAAAATGAAGAAAGAGCTTAACCTTAACATACGTAAGTTTCAATACTTGTATCAACAACCTCCTCTTGTATAACATCTATACTTCTTCTCAAATACTTCACCTCTATTACACACACACAGTACATGTTGTACGAAGACTCGCTTTATCAAGTTTTCTTGTGTAAGATAAGCCCCATTTAAAATAATCCATCCATAAGAGGATACTGAGTGGGTGTGTTACTTTTTTTTTCTTTTGGATTGGTGATGCTGTAGGGAGAAATATCGATAACTTTCAGAGTCTATTGTCAATTTACCTCCCAACTAGCTTCTTGTAGCTTGATGTTACAGTATTTGCCGGTGGACTCATGCCGCCACTGGAAGGAATCTACATGATTTAATACCATCTTCACTTCCTAACTACCAAGTTGGTGATGCTTTCTTCAAAAGTGTACCATAACAGAAGAAAAGTTTTTTTTTTCCTATTTAATTCCATATCCATATCAAAACTTGTCAAAACTTGATGAGAAGTTTTTGACAAAAGTTTCAATGGCACCACTACATATTGCCACCTTGCAAATTGAATTAAGAGTCTCACTATGGAATATGGGGGGGGGGGGATGCCACGTTTTGGGGGTTAAGCCATCCAAAATATTTGATTTTTCCAAGATTATAATTAAACTTCCACAAAAAAAAAATCATTAATTGCCCACATGATTAAGAATTTTCTCAACTTACTTAAAATACTATTCATTTTTAATACACTTAATATAACTTACTATCATGGTCATGTGGTGCCTTATAAAATAAGTACATACATTATTATTTTATTAAAATATCCATGTAAAAATAAATATATTTTCTCAACTTATAATTTTCCTAATCTCATGTAAAGAGTAAAATTCTCGTACGCTTAATTCTTAAAATGGTAAAAAGATACCCTTCTTTTCTTGTAAGAAAATAATTTCTATTTTTACAATAAAGAAATCTCCTAAACTTTCTCATATTATGTATATAATTTAAAGCATATTCGAAAGTAGTAATATTAATAACTATATAAAATCATATATTTTATTTTTTTTCAAACTATTTTACAAAAATATTTCACTCAAAATACCATATCAAATGTATATAACGGTGTCAATGTTGTTAAACTCACGGGATGTAACAACCCACTTTTTGGGTAACTTCAGACATACGCGCCTGAAGTAGTAAAAATTTATATCTGAAGAATTTTTTGCGTGAAGTGTAGCCTTATCAAAGTAAAACTTAAGATATTTTTGCCTGAAGTTTGGCCTAACTTGTAAAGACAATCACGCAAAACTTCAATTTTACAGTGCAATGGCAAATTTCAGTTCAATAAAATTACAACATGTTTTGACTGAAGTTTGTTTTGCATTTGCTGAAACTTCAGCATTTTAGGAACTGAAGTTTATTTTGTATTTGTTAAACTTCATGTATTCTAGGAACTGAAATTTATTTTGTATTTGCTAAACTTGAACGTTCTAGGAGCTTAAGCTTATGATTTGATGCCTTCATCATCCCATGACGACCAAATCCTGATATATCAAGGGACTGTTAAGCACGTTGTGCGGAAAAGTGACAATCATTGATCAGTCACCCCACAGTATATTTTTCATCTTGCATATACATTCATTCTATTGTGAGCTGGTAAATCAAGCATAACATAATTACATGCCCGTATTCTGTTCAAGTATATAATGTCCAGAATAAAGACCTTGGGAATATGTTTTTATTCATACTGTTATTTCCCAAGGCAGAGTTTTCTAATTTCTGGTGGTATTGCTATGATAACGATATTTTTAATTTATAGGTTTGTTTTGTATTTGCTGTACTAAGAGAAATCATCTTGAGAATGTTTATGTTTCATGTAATGCGAGTATCATGTGTTTGAGAGAGAAAAGAATAAAAAAAAAAAAACAAAGAAGAGCAAGAACGGAGCGCATAGGTCAGGAGGAAGAAGATGATGCTGAAGTTGTCAAAATTAAGGTATAAACTAAGAAAATTTAAAAATATGAGCATATGTTAAATGGGGGCGATCAAATAGAGCGTCCGTCTAATTTTTACCAACATTGCATACGAACATTAAATTGTCGTCAAACGTTTGTTATAACTTGCAAAATTTTAAATCAATGAGCTTTTCCTTTCAATTTGGACACATCATATCAATTGTGATTAACATATATTTTCTGTTCTTTTGTTCAAAATGTTTTGGGATATTTCTTTCAGTGTAAATTATGATTGAAGGCCGATATTTGTTCGTTTCACCGCAGTTAGTAACAGTTCAATAAACTAGAGGAAGTGCATAATTAGTCAATAATTAGAAATGTCTTTATTATTTAGCCATTGTTTAAAATTTATTTACTCTTTAGTCAATACTTAATAATTTTTTACTTGCCCGGACAAAAACACCCATGTGTTAGACATGAGTGTTGTGTAAATATTAAGAATATGATATCCTTAACTTCATGAATGTTGTGTAAATATTAAGAATAAAGTGTCGTGTATTTGCATCTTCCGTTGTTAAACTTTAGGACATCATGTCCTTAACTTCATATGTGCAATATAAATGTTAAGGACATGGCGTCCTTAACTTCATGTGTACAGTGTAAATGTTTGATGGCATGGTATCCTTAACTTGTATTTGCATCTTATGTTGTTAAACTTTAGGACATCATGTCCTTAACTTCATATGTGCAGTGTAAATGTTTAATAATATAGTGTCCTTAACTTCATGTGTGCACCGTAAATCTTAAGGACATAATGTCCTTAACTTTATGAGTGTTGTGTAAATATTAAGGATTAACTTCATGAATGATGTGTAAATATTAAGGACAAAGTGTCCCGTATTTACATTTTCTGTTGTTAAACTTTAGAATATCATATCCTTAACTTCATATGTGCAATGTAAATATTAAGGGAATGACGTCCTTAACTTCATATGTGCGCATGTCCTTAATATTTATACAACATTTATGAAGGGTAAAATATCTTTTCGTATTAATTTTAATAGTGTGATAGTTATTTTTGCTCAACATTAAAAATACTGAATAAAAACTAAATATCATGATAAAAAATAGCAATCCCACGCTATTTCTACAATAAGCTAATCATAAATATGACTTTTATTTTGTCCCTTGCCAAACAGTTGTTTACTATTCTGCACACTAAGTAGGAAATATCTTTATCTTAACAAGAGTTAATAAAATGATTTGAACTTCATTTCCTAGTAAAGACCAATTAAGTAACCAACCCTAGTTTCTGGCTGTCTTGATCACCTGACATACTCGAGGCATGTGTTTTTATTTGCACTGCTAGGTAAAATGACCTCCTGACCATTTAAACTCGTACCCTATTATCATATCGATAAATGAACTTTCAAAATTCTAATATGAATACCTCAACTTGAGCATAAGTGAACTAATAAGCACCTCCGACCTATGACTCAATCTACGTGGCATCAGTTATTCCTAATCAGTTGTTGTGCGTGTAAGTCACGTGTGGCAGGAGTGTGAATGTGATTTTTTCAATGGCCAACAGTAATAAACCCAAGGGCCTATCTATTAAGATGGCTTCTTCTTCCTCCTTTGGCTTACAACCTCCATTTTTGACTTATACAAGCTCTGAATTTATTTTTCCCTTCAAATTTTTAACAGATCCAAGTCAAAATATTTCGTCTCTAGGTTGATATTTTTATCATATTCTTCGATATGATAAAAAGCCCTAATATTTAACCCTATATGCCAAATCAGTGATGGAACCGACAAAATCCAGAGAAAAACAATAAGAATTTACTATGTTATTACAAAAAGCCCTAATTTTAAACCCTAATAGGTCGTTGGGTACGCGAACTAAATTATCTCGAGATTATAATCGTAGGATTATAATCCCAGGACTAATTTATACCACATGAGAGATGGGATAAAATAATCTCACATTTGATAGGATAAAATGAGACAAGATGAGATATTTTGGATTAAGTCTGGGATTAAATTTATACCTTGTTTGGTTGGAGGTATAAAGTTATCCTGACCAAACAGAGTATAAATTTAAACCTACATCTTATCCCAACTTATACCTCAAACAAACGACCCCTAAATAACGAAAGAATCATTGTATTCATACAAAACATTATTCTATCATGATCAACTTCAATAACGAATAAAAATACAAGAAAACAACCAGAAATTTCATGAACAACAATCGGACCTTTAGTTACTTCTATGTTCTGGTGGAGGAGAAAATGACGGTACACGATTCTCTCAGATTTCTGTCTTGGGACTGATTTTGAAAGAAAAATATACACAACCTTCAGATGATCTAATGGGTGGAAAATGCTATGACAATCGTTCACTCCATTTGAGCAGACGACTGAAAATGATTGAGGGGAACTGGGAGAGACGATTGAAAACGAAAAATGAGTGTTTTAGGTATAAAAAAAAAATGAGAAATAGTCGGTGCTTAGTAGGTTTTCGCGTCTAACATGTGGCAGTTTTTAATTCGTTTATTGTTGACCAGGTTGCCACGTTTGTAAAATTGTAATGCACGCGCTATGAGTCATAGATCGGAAGTCTTTATTAGTTCACTTATGCTCAAGTTGAAGTGTTCGTATGAGAATTTTAAAAGTTCGTTTACCTGCATGACAATCGGGTACAAGTTTATGTGGCCAGAAGGCCTTTTTTCCTATTTACTACTAAGAGAAGTTAAATATTTGATAGCAAATTTAACAAAGTCGCACCAATTAATAGATGGATAGACGTAGCCAATGACCTACATATTTGAAACAGTCCATTTCTGGTTGTAAATTGTGACACTGTCCGATAATTTGAAATGGTAGGAAGAAATTAAATAAATTTCCAAATTAAACACACTTGCATAAGCTTCAATGATGAAAACATGGATGCTTTAGCAACCTGCTAGAATTAACAACAAAACATGAGAAAAAGTACAAGCAAATCCAGCAGGCTGTGATGCCCAAGCCAAATAATAAAACTTTGTGCATGTAGTATAAAACCCAGACAACAAATCGTCAAACCAACCTTGAGAAGAACACAGAAGTTTAACTGAAACTGTCGAAGAAAACAATTTTTCAGGACTCAGAAAGGAAGAGAATGATAACTAGAAGGCTAGAATTATAATAAAGGAAAAGACACAACGGTTTTTGTTTAATGTCAAACTGGCCGACTAGTGCAACAAAATTTGCATAAATTCAAAGTTGCTTCTCAATTAACCTAACCTAACATGTTACATGAACAAGTTGGGTCTGGTAGCCTTGTATGTTGTCTTGAGTTTCCTACTGGGTGGTCTGACTTTCTTGAACACCAATGGGAACTTGATTTTGGAGTCATGGAACTGCTTGGTGCTCTCTCTCTTACACAGCTTAGCTGGAATAGTGGCTGTCTTGATGATCTGGATGCAGTGATGGCGGACCCTGTGACGTGAAGCCATCTCAGCGTACATCTGTTCCACAGCTCCATTCAAAGTGGTATCTCGGAACTCCTTGTACATGTTGTGGTAACCAGTTCTACTCTGATAACGCAGCCATATACCGTAATTCTTGATCTTAGTTGGATTCTTCTCAAAGATCTACAGAGACAAATAACATTTCAGTCAAGCATAGAAGAAAGAAGTTCAAGAAGCCCATTGTAGGATTTACTCCCCGACTCCCTGCACCTCACTCTCTCCCTCCTTGACTCATCAATAACAATACATACTCTAGCTCGCCCTCTATCACTCCGCTTTCATAATTACACCCAGCACAGCAACTTAATCCCTCATCTCCAAGGGGTATATGAAAAGACACCTCTCTTTTGTAATGCAAATTAGCAAGAGAGAGGGAGAGGGAGAGAGAGTTTTTGTGTGTGTGTAAAATAATAGCAATAGTATAATATGTTCTGGATCCTAAGAGCACCAAGTAAAAGAAATGTAACTACAATTCAAAACAAAAGCATTCCTCAAGGAAGAGTGGTGCAACAATACAGCTAGTGCTGTTGTAACTTTTAAGAGTAGGAATCGTTGGTAGAGGCAGAAGCCACAATACAGTTCCTGATACGAACAATAAAAGGGCTGACCCATACACAGCTGCAATAAAATAAATCGACAGACATACGACAGAAAAGATTTGGCAAATTTGCAACACAAATTTTCCAGAAATAAGTCACATGTACCAGCAATATCATGCAGTAAGAAAGAAAAACGTCCTCACAAGTCACAAGGTCATAATTTAAATGCCCTTACATTCTAATTGGCAAGTCAACTGTGGAATCCACCTTTACAGACATCAGATATAGAAATCCAATAAGCTAGTGTTTACATTTCCTATTTAACTAACTAAAAATAAGCAAAAGTATGTAATAGACACTGGATACTTGGTGAAGTAAAAAATCAATTTCGGGGAACTAGAGAAAACAACGAACGCACCCATGTAAGTTTTACAAAGCATAGTCACACCCCAGACCCAACAAAGAATGACAACATAAAAATAGCATAAACATGAAGAATCTGAACCAACTAATTTGGCATTAAGATGTAGTCAATGTACTAACGTTGACATGAAAAAAACAAATACATAAGCAGATACCAGAAATGCAGTAAAAGTCCTATTCATTCATCTATAACGACATAGATATCAAGATCATACCTCATTAATAGCCAGCATCTGCCCATTACTCTTCTTTACCTTCTTCAACTTTCTCAAGTAGTACCTTTTCTCCACAAATCAACCAACACATCTATATTCAGTAACAATCATTGTCCACTACAAACACCCAACTATATAATATGTTTATATAAAAAATGAGTAGTAGGTGGCACAGGTACTCACCAGAACTTGGATTTGGCACGGACCTCATTTGTAGCCCAAAGTTTCATACGGTAGATCTTTGGGTGCTCATCGTTCTCTGTTGGCAGAGCTCTGCCCACCACCTGGTACTGGTGAAACTGCCGAACAACAAAACACGCACACACACAAAATTGGAGTTATCAACTGAACCGCAAGAAATGAGAAAAGAAAAGAAAGTTTAAAAAGCTTACTTTGTAGGTCACCATTTTCTCTACGGCCCTCTTCCTTTCTCGCTCTCCCGCTGCTGCTCTGCGCCCCGTCCGCGGCTATGGTGAACAAAGGATTAGGGTTTTTGAAAAGTATACTTATTGAAACCCATCGCGATCTGGGCTATAAAATGGGCCGGCCCAGGCTTGACGGTACATCTAACCCAGTATGCATTTAAAACAAGGGAAGAATTAACCAAAATAGCCGCCTACCCAAACTTAAACTTAAAAAAGCACCGGATATATAATATATGTATAATTATGTATAATTATTATATAACTAGTTAACTTATTCGCGCTTCACGCGGTTAATATATAAAACAATTCATAGTACAAAATATAAACAAATATATGTAATGTAAAATATACATACCACGAAAATCAAAACCCAATCGTATTACAAAATACATATGAAAAATTAAAATAAAGAAACAAATCCAAATTAAAGCATCACAAAGTTTGTAGCTTTGTAGTAACAAATTATTGGGGGAGCAATCCTCTTCATAATACGTAGAGGTTATGTATATTAACAATTAATACTCCATTAGTTATCACAAAATTAATATTTATTGAAGACCTTTGGTTTTATGTATCTCCTCTCATATTTTTATATAAATATTACTTATCAGTAATATTAATTAGTGTAAAGTTGTGATGACCCGATAGGTCATCTTATGTTTTAGAACCAAATTATGTATTTCGAAGCCTTTTGAACTTTTCTCGATTTGTGTGCGCAGTACGTGTATTGGTCCGGAAGGATTATATGTTAAAAATTGATAAAAATAAGAAATTTTGCCTAAAAACTTCATTTGAGTTGACTTCGGTCAATATTTTTGGTAAACGGACCCGGATCTGTATTTTGACGATCCCGATGGGTCCATATGAAGATATGAGACCTGGGCGTATGTCAGGAATCGAATTCGGAGGTCCCTAGCCCGACTTATAAATTTTTGTTGAAAATTAAAAGTCTAAAAATTTAATGGTTTTTAAGAATTGGTTGATGTTTGGCCTTGTTGATATTAGGTCCGTATTTTAGTTTCGGAGTCCGGTACAACTCCAATAATAATATTTATGA
This sequence comes from Nicotiana paniculata, assembly GCA_005239505.1. Classification (NCBI taxonomy): domain Eukaryota; kingdom Viridiplantae; phylum Streptophyta; class Magnoliopsida; order Solanales; family Solanaceae; genus Nicotiana; species Nicotiana paniculata. The sequence continues at coordinate 1,826 of ML314081.1, read as the reverse complement.
CTTATCTGTGCAATTTGGTGAGAAATGGAGTTGGTTTGACGTGATTCGGACGTCGGTGGTAAAAATAGAGATTTCAAAGCTTTCTTGAAAATTTCATTTGATTTGGTGCTCAATTTGTAGTTCTAGGTGTTATTTTAGCGGTTTGATCGCGCGAGCAAGTTCGTATGATATTTTTAAACTAGTATCCACTTTTGTTTTAGAGCCCCGAGGGCTCGGGGTGATTTTCGGATAGACTACGGGGTGAATTGGACTTAGAAATTATAGCCGATGTGCATCACACCTGCAATGCAAGATCTGGCTTGCAAATATGAGCCTCACAATTGCGAAGAACTCATCGCATTTGCGAGCAGTTGGGCTGGGGGTGGACTTTGTATTTGCGAAGTATTGGTCGCATTTGCAATCATCATCAGTTCACATTTGCGAACACATGTTCGCATTTGCTATGACTACAGGCCCAGGAACCTTTTCGCATTTGCGAAGCCCAGGTTGCAAATGAGACATCTGCAACTGAAGAAAATGGGACTTAGACAGGATTTTTGATTCATTTCCCAAATTTTCAAAACCTAAAACACAAGAGGCGATTTTCCAACGAATTTTTCTTCCCCAAATCATTGGTAAGTGATCTTAAACTAATATTTTTCAATCTTTCACTACTTTTTTCATAAGACTCAACCAAAAACCTAAAGTTTTCATGGTGAAATTAGGGGGTTTTGGATAGAAACTAGAAATTTGATAAATTGGGGATTTAGACTTCAAATTAAGGTCGGATTCCAAAATCAACTGTATAACCGGGCTCGGGGGTGAATAGGTAATCGAGTTTTGGTCCTAATTTCGGGTTTGGACCAAGCGGGTCCGGTACTTTTGTTGACTTTTTCAAAAATGGCCTAAATTGAATTCTTTGCAATCGTATGTAGTTCCTAAGGTTTTATTTGGATTGTTTGGTTGGTAATTTGCTAGATTCTATTGGTTTGGAGGATTGTTTGAAGGGAAAAGCTGTGATCGAGCTTTGAGTTGGACGTTGGAACGAGGTAAGTGTCGTGGTTAACCTTGACTTGAGGGATTAGGACTTAATTATCTATTTGCTACGTGTTTAGATGTTGGGTACGAAGTATAAGTGAGGTGACGAGTACCTATGCATTGTTGTCGGGTTATAGCATGCGGGTGGGGTTTATTCTTGTAATTGTTGATTTCCTTGATCATGTTATTCATGTGTAGACTAGTTAATTGTAATGTTGATCATTATTATCATGTTTATGGTTTGTGGTATTGATTGATGTTGAATCAAGTTGAGGTTGGTATTGTGGAATCGAATGTCGAAGTAAGATTTGATCTTGTTGTTTCTATCTCCCTACTGTCAGTGTTCATTGTTTTGATGAGGGAGATTTTTAATGCACGAAGGGTGATGCCGTGCCGTTTCTATTGATTCTATGTGAGGTTGAGAGTGTTAATGCACGAAGGGTGATATTGTGTCATATTGTGAGTGTAATGCATGAAGGGTGCTGTTGTGCCAGGTTATGAGAGTTAATGCACGAAGGGTGATGCCGTGCCATTTCTATTTATTTCATGGTGAGGATGAGAAAAAAAGCACGAAGGGTGATGCTGTGCACTTTTTCTTTACTGTGTTCATTGATTCTTATTGATTCATAGTTCAAGTTATCTTTCTACTGTAATTCTCTATCTTGCATTTCCCCTCAGCATGTTTCTGTAACGGTCCGGTCGGTCGTTACGTAGAACCTGCATTATAATTACTGTAATTATATGTGTTGGATGATGATATGAAAATAGAGTCATCCGAACCACCTGAGGAGCCAAGGAATAAAGAACAA
>ML314080.1:0-19826 GCA_005239505.1 Nicotiana paniculata | reverse complement strand
ACCTTACATTTGAGGTGCGTTAATGATAAAAATACACTTTTTATGTGCTTAATGGAGTTATTTTCATGTGTAGGTGAGTTGGAGATGGAAACGAAGTTAAAAGGGATGCAAATACGTCGAAAAATACGCAAAAGGAGACAACCGGGCGATAGCCGGGCGACAGAGCCTTACAGCCTAACCCTACCTGGCGTTAGCCAGGCGTTAGGGCTGAAACGCCAGCCCTACCCTGGCGTTATCCAGGCGTTAGGGCTGAAACTCCAGCCCTAGCTTGGCGTTATCCAGGCCTTTGGGTCCAAACGCCCGAGTGTCCCGGTTTCGGCCAAATCCGAGTTTGACAGTTTAAGTTTTTCCCGGTCGACATAGAAGTCCCCTACATGTTTAGGGTTCGCCCTAAACATATAAATAGACTCTTAAAACACACAACTAAGAAGTTCGGAAGGCATTCAAAGGATTCAACGGAAGAAAATCATTGAAGTGCCAAAAACATCGATTTCTACATCTAGTATTCATTCCTTTGTATTTCAATTATGCAAGATTCTCAATAACATGAGTAGCTAAATTAATATATTTTTGTTGATTAATCTCGTTGTGTTCAACTACGTTCTTATTATAGTTGATTGAAAGGGCCCTTGATTAACTAATCCTATTTATTATGTATTTACTTGAGAAAGAGTGCATATTTAGGTAATTGCTTGAACAACACCATACCCGGAGTATAGACGAAAGTCATAACCGGGGGTTTAAAGGTTAGATTAGAGATAACGATACCTTAGGTGCAATCTAAAGTGAACTGCATTGCGATCTAGCTAGCGTAACTTGGGAGAGTGCGTTTAGTAAATTATCATCATAACTTGAGAGAGATTGATGATAGTTAGAGCGTTCATGATTGACAGAGATAGCTAATTAAACTATAAGAATTATCCAAGGAAGAACTCACTAACGGGGGAAACCACAACCTTAGACCTTTATTATCATTGTTACATTAAATTGTTAGTTAACTGCTTCATTATTAGTGATTGTAGAATTAGTTAAACATCACCCAATGGATATTCAAAGTCTTGAGAAACTTGATTAAATAACTGTTTAGTATTTTATAGACTCAATTGATACGTAAAAATTCCCCGTGGGATCGACTTTGGGTATAATACCCCAGATTATATTTGCAGCGCCCGTTTAGTCTTTCTATAAGACATAGTTGAGCGTGATCAGCTGGCCCTGGTACTATGTTGTTGCATTAGCCACCGAATAATATGGATGCCAAGGAAACGGAGGTTTAAGCTCACCTCGAGACTCGGCGGTATCACTTGTAGATTGGACTATCTTATGGTGGCCCTGATTGTGCTCTCGAGTAGCTCATTGTTGCCTTTTTCTTTCCTACAAGATTTGTGCATAGGCTTGAATATGTTCAATGTCCATTTCGGATTTAGAGAAGTAGTGGTACACTCGTTAATAAAATGTGGTCCCAAACCACCCACAAATCAATGCACTTTATCACTCATCTCGGCCACATCCAAAAGAGCATACTTAGCCAAGGAGTTAAATTGCAAGTTGTACTCCTCGACACTCATGTTACCCTACTCTAAATGCAAGAATCTATCTTTTATTTCTCGATGAATCTCAACGGGAAAATACTGCTGCAAGAATGCCTCCGAAAATTCCTTCCATCCTGCTGCTGGGGAAAGAGATCCCCTAAACCGTTCCTAAGTCGCATACCAAGTCACAGTTATATCCAGCAATCTGTAAGAGAAAAGCTTTACAGACTTAGTATCAATGGCACGCATAACTCGTAAGATCCACTATATTTGATCTAGAAAGTTCTGGGGATCTTTGTTTGGATATGTTCCTGTGAATACCTGGGGGTCCAAATTTATGAAGTCCCGAGCTCTCGTACTGACTACTCCATATGAAGTGGTATGGGCCTGTCATTGGGCCTGGAAGGCCACCAACCGTGTCAACAACTATACTACACTTCTCATATCTGAATCCTGCTCATAAACAATCAGAGGAGGAATAAGAGGTACATTAGTTTCTCTATGATGTTCCAGGGGTGGTGGTGTTGTCCTCGACACTTGAGTACGAACCTCATCGTGTGGTCTATATTGAACTATAGGGGCAGGTTTCACCTGATTGCTACCTTCTCCTGCTTCTTCATTCAATCCTTAAAAAGTGCTTGACGTTTTGTGGTAGGCATCACTATAAACATAAACAAGATAGGGATTAGAAATGAATGCTTATGACTCAGACGTACCGTATGATCTAGATTAGAAAGAAGGGTATTCATCTAAGATATCCCGTAGCCTCCTGTTTATAAGTATGGTGCACGACAAACTCATAAGCAAGACTCTAGTAGATACAACTTGTACACTCCCTAGGACAAACCTTCTTTGATACCAAGTTTGTCACACCCCCAACCTTGGGAGGTGTGACTGGCACACGACGTCTGAAGGCCCGTGTGAACCGACGTTCATGCTTACATCTTTCCAATCATGAAACTCGGGCCAACGAGGCCTCCAAGTACTAATACCAGAGTTAAATGTGTACAACTGACTTGCAAGGAAACATTGAAATTTTATACATATTCATAATTGTGCCCAATAACGTTATAGCCCACCATTTTTACATACAACCAAACTCTAGTCTGTACGGCTTTAAGGGTAAGAAATATTCATATACATTACTTGGCCGGACAGGGTCCCACCGCACCCAAAATATTTAGAACACATGATTCTGTATCTATTGACTTCTAAACAGCTACTTCGGAGAAGTGGAGAGAAACAACCAATCAGTTGGAACAACACCCAACTGGAGAGGGACATCATCGGGTCTATCTGTACTTGAGGCCCTAAGAAAAAGGGCGTCAGTACAGAAAAACCATGTATCATGAATGTATGCAAGATTTTGCAAAATCAAACCTCATTAGGGAGATGCATTAATGATAATATATATATATATATATATATATATGTATGTATGTATGTATGTATGTATGTATGTATGTATGTATACATACTTTTAGCCACTTTTGGGGCATGTTTCATCACTCCATACCCGGCCTCATAACGGACTCGGTCGTACTCGGCCTCAAGAGGTCTCGATTGTACCCGCCCTCAACAAGACTTGTCGTAGTTAGCCACAAGAGGACTCAGTAGCCTCACATCATACCACTCCATACCAGGCCTCACAGAGGACTCGGTCGTACCCGGCCTTAGGAGGTCTCGACTATACCCAGCCTCAACAAGGCTCGGTGTAAACGGCATCAAGAGGACTCGGTAGCTTCACATTACACATCATCGCACCCCGCCACATAAGGGCTCGGTAATATCTCATATCATGTCTCATCCTATCCAATTGATCAGTGGTTGCACAATAGGTGCCTTATCCGGCCGGCTATAGTGTGTCTCGGTAATGTAAAATATATACGTATATAAAAGTGCAATTTAAACTCGAAATAAATCATACACTCCGACCACGGGATGCCAACTGGGAACATTATAGACTTCAAAATAAATGCTACTGGCAAGAATGTTGTCATTGGGAGGGACTCAGAATCAACCAAATTCTTACAATACAAAAATACTTTAGAGGGAGGGAGAGAGAGAGAGAGACCCATTAAGTCATGCCAAGAAGGAAAGTTGCCCTACATACCTTGTTGAAGAACTAGTTATACTTCTATGATGGTTAGTCCTGCCTCCAACGAATTTCCAGAATCAATACAACAAGATGATAGATATAATAGCGTCTATTCCAAGCTCCTTCATGCTAGATCCTCCTAAATTCACCTTGATCTTGCCTTAGGCTGTTTGGGAATTCTAAAGGGGTGTTGAGAGTATTTGGGAGAACTAATATTGGTGATAACTCCTAGAATGAAAGAGAAAGATCCTCACTACCCTTTTTATACTATACTAGAGAATTCCACCGCTCCATATGCAAAATGGGTCGCCCCACCCCGGCCACTGCACCCGATGGGACAGCTAGCGCAAATCTAAGGAAACGTGTAATCCTCTTTTTGGCCCTTCTATCCCCATATGTGCCATCGGCCGATTGGTCGCGTCAGAAGCCCCATTTATCAATATTCCACTCTATGTGTGAAAAGGTGTGGGGTGTAACAATACATCAAAACGATATAGTACAATACAATACAATACTATTAGATACATTATAAAACAATACCTAACAACCTTCCAAACAAGCGATAAAAGGAATCAGTTTGTTAATGATGTTTCAAATGGATAGAACAATTTTTTGTACAGTCCCGACATTAGTAGGATTATCATCTTTTTGTGAAATATTTTGTAGTCAAAATGTAATGAAGAGGACCTCCCAAACTAGGCAGATCAGATTTGAGCAGCAGACCTCAAGGATGATGCATATCATTCTTTCGTTATGTGCCGGGAATGAAGGATACATCCCCCCTCCCCCTCCTTATTTTACTGCTTTTGGATTATATATAGGTCGGGATTCGTGCCTAAAAACCCCATCGCCGCGATGGATGCTTTGATTGAAAGAAAAAAAGTTTTCAATACACGAATAAGCATAAGATAGAATTACTCGTTAAAAATCTTTAATACATCAAATCAAGCAATCGATAACAAATAATCTCAACATAACTAATTACAGCATTACTAATCACTTTATTCAGGACTATGCTTATATACCCTACCATCACTATGTTATAATTACCTCAATTTCAACACTGCCTGTCGCACTAAATTGTGTTTTGAATTTGACTTTTGTTTCATAGTGCTATGTTAATTATAAGAATGCGACTCGGCTTTTTTATTAAGAAATACTTTTGTTATAAAATTAAACCTTACAAGAGTACTTAAAAATTGAAGAAAATAATTTTCTCACTTAAGATTTTTCTCTTACTTTCAAATAAACGCACGACACTGCATCTTTCTTAAGAAAAAACAATTTCATAGATCTTATTTAGAATATGGAGAACAGTACCCTGCTCGTTCTAAACTAAATCAAATTCCGGCTAGCCAATTTTGTCACAAAAAGAAAAATAATAGTAGTATTTATGTTTAAACAATATTAGATTTTTTATTGTAGAAACTATCGTTTTTTTTTTTTTTTAAAACTATTCTTTAGACATTCTTCAAAATATAATGGAAAAAAACATAGAAAATATAACTACTTTTCCTTGCTTTAAAACATCTCTTTTTTCCTTCAAAAATGTATTGGTGGCAACATTTTTTTTTCACGAAATCTACATTGTAATAACTATTCAAACAAAACAGAAAGTTTCGGCCTCAGTTGATTCTCATCTATAAATTTTTCTTTTCCTAACTTGGCCTTTGCCTCATCTTCGCCCTCTGGATAACTAAAAGTAACCTGAATAGAAAAAGATATTTTTAAGCAATTCCCTCTTAATAAATCATGAGGATTTCACGTTCTAGAGTGACATTAGGTACGTTCAATTTTGAAGGCAATTCAAAGGGAAAAGTCAACATATGACTGCTGAACGAGCAACTTTTGACCATGAAAATATTTTATCAATTTTCATATTATTAAGACTACTACGTACAGACTAATTAGTAGTAGAAGTTTCTCAGCCAAAGAAAGTCAAATATTCCAAAGTGTTGTCGCTTACAAAGTCTTCCCCACTCAAAACGAACTGGTCAACACACCCCTAAATACCAACGCCACTATAAAAAGTTTCTTAGCAAAGTAAACAAACCCACCATCTTTCCTCCTTAGAATTCTTCAAAAAATACTTCCCCTTTTTTGGTCAAAGAAAACAAACCATCATCCTTGTTTCTTCTTAGAATTCTTGAAAATATTTCCTTTTTGGAATCACAAGAAAGATGGAGCTTCTTCCTTCAATGGAAACCATCACTCAAAAGTTTTCACTTCTACCAGCAAAGTCAGCACCAGCAGGCAGAAGCAAGAGTACTAGGTTTCCATCATCATCACCAAGGTCTCAACAACACAGAGATTCATCGCCACGCGTTTCAAGAAGAGTGAGGGCAACAGCAACAAGCCATTATAGCCTGCGGAAACTACATGGATCGGCAAACAAAGAGATTATAAAGAGGGCATTAACACCACCCACTCGTCGACTAACCTTGAGATGGTTGGATTTTAAGCCAACTCCTAGCCGTCTTTGTAATATGTCCGCTGCTTAGTTTTGTTCTTATGTAGCTACTTGGATATAAGATGTGATGTACAAAAGAAACACAATGAATCAGAATTTCATCTGTTTATTCTTTTCATAGATGATTGTTAACTTTCCAAGATTGCCAGCCATTTCAATTCGAGTTATTAATACCCTAAATTCACCCCAAACTATCAAGGTTTTGTCACTTTTGTCAATTTTCTACTTAAATTATTCGGTGTCCCCAAAATTATATTGCCTTTCGTATTAAAATCCCCTTGTTGCATTCTTAGAGGTGCGTCTAGTACACACTTCTAATTGTTTAAAAAATGTGTCATGTATCACTACACGTTGCTATTTACCTCAGCCCCCCTAAATTATCACTTCTTGGTCAGTTATCTACTTAAACTATCTGGTGCCACCGATCCCTCCCCCCCCCCATCCCGAACTATATTTTTAAAGGTACATCAGTCTAACTATATTAACTTATGGCTTGCACAAATTTTTTATATAGTTTACTCATGATATATTACTCTCGAATGATTGATTAATCCTAGGAGTTTTGGCCAAAATAATATTTAATTACTGTGTTAATTTTAGGTTTAATTGTGATTATACTTTACGCTAGACTCCAATGGATAAGTCCTTATTTATATTCATTTTGTAGCACAGTTAAAATATAAATAAAGGCATATAATATTGTATTTCTTAAAAGTCATTTGATATTACATAAAAAAGATTATACAAAATAAAATTTCGCAAATAAAAAATCAATTGTCCAGCAATTACATTCTCTAATTCCGGATTACAAAAATAAGGTTCAAGAAATTCAACTTTATTCTTTACAATGTGTTGAGTTTAATAAGAAGATTTAAATTGGTATTGTTTCAATAATTAATATGTGTATGACAGGTGTAGACAATAAATTGCGTCGAGAAAATAAAATCAAGACAGGAAAATATCGCAACAATTGTAGTATTTTTATTTCAAATAATATGAGTGTATAATCTCTGTGAATCCTCTGATTCTTTTTTCCAATAATAAATAAATTCAAGGGCCTTCGAGCTTGATCTTGAATATGTAGTTGTTTCCACGAATGATGATCTTGTTCTTGAGCTTGAGCATGATTGCTTGAACCTGACCTTGATTTGTTCTTTGTTCTTGAGCTTGAACTTGATTTCGTGAACTTGAACTTGATTGATTGAAGCTTGAAACTTGTAGAGAAATTTGCGGCGTTTGATCCACGAGCTCTATCTTGCTTCTTGTTATAACTTCTGGTGCCTTTTCTGGTTATGAAGACCCCTATTTATAGTTGTGGAAGGGAGGAGTTATGATAAGAATAAATACTTTCCGACCAATCAAATTGAAGTGTGACATGACCGCATTTGATTGGCCCGAATATGTCACTTGTACACGTGGCGTGATTTCATTAGCCTTTTAATATGACTTGACATGCCTTGTCATTTTGCACGTGGCATGATCCTATTGGCTCTTCTGCTTGACTTGGCGTGCCATGTCATTTGGCCTGTAGGAAAATGATATCTTGGGCTTAATGAAGTGGGCTCATCACTTTAGTCCAATTAAATGGGTTAGCCCAATGGACTAAGACTTATTTATTAACCCATATGTATTAGACTTATATAATTAATTCAATAATATTAGTCCCTAATATTTATTTGGACTAGCATATATAAAATATAATCTAAATTATTTATTGAATTTAAATATAATAAATTTTATATGCCTACAAATGCCCTCTACTTCAAAATTTATGGGGGTGTCTAAATTTTGAAGAATAGGCTTGAAGTATACACAATAGACATATTTGTCTTCTTAAAATTATCCCGTATTGACTCTTTACTTTCCTCAAGCTAAGAAAAGAATTTTCATGTTACTATTGGCATGTATATACACATATAATGACCAAACCATCCATCATCACGTAAGACAAAGTATTCATGAAAGTTTTCTCCACTTTAAATTCCATTCTTTGCATTAAGTATACACAACGTAAACTTTATTCCATTCTTTGCACTAAGAAAAGTTTCATTGGGGATAACAATTCTTTATGTGGCCATCCAAGTCAAGGACTCCTATTCATATAGGAATGCTGCCATCCGCACATCACCAAGCAAATAATGAGTGTCTGATAGTCTTCAAATCCTACTTGAACTTGAAGTAGCCAATGACTGATTAATCCTTTTAGGAGACAAATTGCATTACTGACTCCCACATCGCTAATATTCCTTGCAACCCATCCTCGGCATCTATATATATAGATGCATGCTCTCCAGTCGTGAATATTAATTCGTAATATTTGCAAGCCACTTGAGTCTATTATTGTGGACTCGGAAGCATTAAAGTGAAGGTAATTTCTTCTTCTTTTTTTGTGCTTTTCTTCTTTTGTTATCTTTTTTTTTCTTTTTGTAGGTTAAGAAAGTCAGAGTAGTTTCCTCCATGCATGAAGAAAGCAATTTTAGGTGTGAAGAGATGGGTACTCATCCTTGTACGAATATCGGAGAGATTATTCTCATGGTCCAATTATCGGAGAGATTACTCTCAAAATGACCCGACTATCAGAGAGATTACTTTCAATGTGGCCCGACTACCGGAGAGATTACTCTCAATGTGGCCCAACTACGCGAGAGATTACTCTCATTGTGGCCCGACTACTGGAGAGATTACTCTCAATGTGGACCGACTACCGGAGAGATTACTCTCGATGTTCCCGACTACCGGAGAGATTACTCTCGATANCGAGACCGAAGATAACATGGAACAAACTAAGCTTTTGGTTCACACCCCACAAGCTGGCCGGTATGCAGCCTTATGGCCTTCTTTGAGGAACTCCTTTTAAGTAGAAAACTGGACCTTGGAGCACAAGTCAACTTCTAATCTATTGTCCAAGATGTGGTCTCTCCGAGCGCCAATCCATCACCACGTAAACATTGCTAGCACCTTTCCGAACTTAGGACGTCGCATAATTCAAGGTGAAGTACGTTGGGGAAACACAACAATAATCGAGGGCGAGTATCATCATATTCCAGGATATTGGGAATGGGCTGAAGATGTACTTGGTGGAAGCCAACAAACCTTGAGTACAACAAATATTTATGATGTTGTCTATGCCTCACTTTTCACTTATGATCGAAACTCAAACATTTTGCAAGCATTTTGTGAGGCTTGGTGCCCCAAGACGAACACACTTCTTACATTAGTTGGAGAACTATTTATCTCTCTTTCGGACTTACATATCCTTGGAGGTTTGCACATTTTGGGTTCTCCGTATGAAGAAGTGGTACCTGAGACAAGAGAACTTATCGGTTTGGACGAAAAACAGATAAGATTTATCCCTCGATGTAAAAATTGCGCGGGGCACCCTATTTGGTCGCCCCCATTTAACTTATACCCGCTTTTTTAAAAACTTTTAACTTGTACCCACTTTTTAAATAACTTCAACTCCCTTTCCCTCGCTGAGCTGAAGTTCACCAGNCCAGTTACAAACTTCAGCTTTAGAGCTGAAGTTCCCAAGTTATAAAGACAATTACAAAGACAAAACTGCAGCTCTAGAGAACTTCAGCTCTAGAGCTGAAATTTTATCTTTGTAAACTGGGGAACTTCAGCCTAGTATGCTGAAGTTTTTGTCTTTATAACTGGGGAACTTCAGCCCCGTATGCTAAAGTTCCCCAGTTACAAAGACAAAACTTCAACTCTAGAGATGAAGTTCCCCAGTGTAACTGGGGGAACTTCATCCCCGTATGTTGAAGTTCCCCAGTTACAATAACAAAACTTCAGCTCTAGAGCTGAAGTTCCCTAGTGTATTCAGCCCCGTATGCTGAAGTTTTTGTTTTTATAACTGGAGAACTTCAGCCCCGTCTGCTGAAGTTCCCCAGTTACAAGACAACAACTTCAGCTCTAGACCTGAAGTTCGCAAGCTACTTCAGGCCCGTCTTCTAGAATGCTGAAGTTTTGGGTGATTGCCTTTGCTACTTCAGCCCCGCATGCTGAAGTTATGCGCAAAAGCGGGTACGGATGAAATTTTTTTTACAAAGCGGGTATAAGTTAAAACGTGACATAAAAAGTGGGTACGGATGCAAAAGCCCCTCCCTCGATCTTGCAAGTATTTATTTGCTGCCTTTCATCATCTTAAGAAAGGTACGGGTGCTAACCAAAAGGTCTCCTTCAGTAAGTGGACAAACTTTTGGTATAACAAAACTTTAATATATAAACTTGCCCCACTGCGAAAGGAAAAGTAATTTGCGCGCCTAAAGTCGACACATAATCCTAACAGAGTTATTCCCGAGACAACAAAGTAGTCGAGTGATCAAGAAGTTATATTTTCCAAGCTTAGGGTGAGGGCTGACAAGAAAGATGAAACTTATGTAGTAGCATTCTTATCAATTTGGCTATGTGCCTTTGTGTTTCCCAAGGAAGAAAACTTCACTCGTCCCGAGGCTTTTAAGATGGCAAGCACGATGGCAGGCGGGCGAAAAATTAGCCTTGCGGTCCCAGTTTTGGCGAGTATTTATCATGGTTTGAATAAGATTTCGTGTTCTTCCCAACTTGATCAGGTCAAAGTTTGTTTTCCCATTCATTATGTTTACGGCTGGCTTGTACATTACTTCAAAACCCATTATCCACTTGCTAAGGGCCCGTCTGTCCGTTTGATGGTAGCATACTCAAGAAAGGGAGCTGCGAGGTACTTTGATGAGAAGGATGCGAGAAAACGCATCCATACTGGGGAGGATATAGTTTGGACATCAACAATGTTAACCAATTCTCGTCCTTATTATTATGTGGATAACGATGCCCCTCAAGAGTTGGAGTCAAATTACTTTATGAGCTTACGTTTTAATTACCTCCCTTTGAGGTGTGGTAACTTATTTATCATCGAGCCATATAGCCCACATCAGTTTGGTCGTCAATTTGGGTTTTACCAGAACGTCCTCGGTTTTGTGGAGAATGATATCCGTAACGCCTCTCTAGATGAAGGACTCAGATTTTGGAGGATTTGCACATTGTATCGGTCTATGTCACGTGTGGTTTTTCCCCCAACGGGGGATCCTATAGAGAAACCTTTCTCCACCAATTATATGTCTTGGTGGGAGAAAGCACATGGGAAGTTTCTCAAGAATAATTTACAAGCTTTGGTAGACAATGTTGGGCTAAAGCCTACTACTCCTTTGGGAGGTGAAGATCAAGGTGTTGGAAAAACGTTCCCAAAAGTTAAAGAGCCACCTACTCCAGTCCCAAAAGTAGTTACACAACATAAGAAAGGGAAGCTTGAATTCTCAAAGGCAGCTTTGAAAGAGGTGGTGTGCACTTCAACGGATATAGAAAAGCACCCTCCAGTTCCTCCATTTAGCACGCAAGTTCCTCAAGATACAAGCCAGAGTACAAATGAAGATCAAAATTGGAAAAGGAAACGGCCTAACCCAGTAGAGATCATAGAGGTTCCAAGTGTTGATAGTCCCTCAAGAACGCATACAGCTTGTAACAAGGAGGTAAAAATACAATCACCTTGTCCTTTCCTTTTTTTATTTTTTAAATTGAATGAATAGCTCTGCAAAAAATATATATATTCACTTTCTTTGCATTTTCCATATGAAGTTAAATGCCATTGGGCATCCGGTGGTATCCCCACATGATAAGCCGCAAGTGAGTAATGAATCTATTGGAGGGCCTACATCTAAAGTGAAGTCGTCTTCAAAGGCATCATCTCTTCCTCATGACGAAGCCATAAAAAGACAAACTACAAATGAGATAACTCGCATTCCACCAATGACGAATACAACGGTATCTATTTTTGAAGGAAGAGCATTGTCTTTAATCGCAGAAAGGAATCCATCTTAGGACTTTGGGAGGACATTTGTAATAGACTCTCCAAAACTCGTGCAGAATTGCTCTCATCTTATAGGGAGAAAATATTGAGATTTTCGAGTACATGAAGAAGAAGAATATTTTGGATCTTTCTCCATTAGAGAGTTTACTGGATTCTCTTTTTGAGCTAGCCGCGTCATATGACGGAGAGCGATCCAACATGGCTGATAAAACGAGTGAGGATGAGAAGCTAGATATGATTTCTAAAGCTAAAGAGCATCTTGAGTCGTTCAAGCTTGAAGCAAGTGAGAAAGTCAAGAAATTTTTCTCTAGTGAAAAGAAACTGAAGAGAGTTGTGAAGAAGTTGCAGACATTACACAAGAGAGGAAGAACCTCGAAGGTGTTATAGAAGCAACTCAAAAGGAGGTTGAAGAGATTCAGACAAAATTTTTAGCTGCCTAGACTGACGTCTCTTCATATGAAAACGTAAATTTGTTGACTGATGAAGATTCGGCCAATTTGGGAGAGAAGAAGAAAAACCTGGAGACTTGCTGTCAAAAATTGATCAACTACAAGTTTTGTTTAGATTAGGCTATTAGCATTATCTCCCATTTTATCTTTATGTTGGATTGACCTAGTGAATATTTATTTCATCTTAAATAAGATTGCTTCTCTTTTTCTTTACATTTCCCGACATTTATCTTGGTCATATAATTTTCAGCTTTTTGTACTCGTAAAAGATTCATATCTCGTCGTAGGAGAGTCCAAATAACGAACCGTTTGATTTCTAGAAAATTAGACTTAAATATATAAAACATATCCAAAACTTAGAATCAAACACCTTCAGAATCGACCCAGATAAAATTTTGAAACTAACTTTAGATTTCACCACATTGATAATTTCAGATTTGCGCAGTCTCATAAAAAAAATCATATCTTAGTGTAGAAAAGTCAAAATCACGAACCGTTTGATTTTTTGAAACCTTAACTTGCACATATATGACATATACAAAATTCAAGATCTAATTCCTTAAGTATAGAATCAGATAATGGTTCGAAATCAATATTAAATTCTGACGTGGCGACGATTTCAGATTTGCACAACTTCACCAAAACTTTTGTATGTTGATGTAGGAATATTGAAATCATGAATCGTTTGATATATGGGAAAACTTAACTTTCAAATATATAACATATCCATACAAAATTTAATGCCTTAAGGATAGTTTCAGATAATATTTCAAAATCAACTTTGGTTCCTGATATACCGACAATTCCAAATTAGCGCGGCTTCACCAAAATACTTGTATCTTGGTGTGGAAGCCTTGAGATTGTAAGACCTTTTTAATTGTCAAAAACTGAAATTCAATAGTTTGATTCTCACCAAATATCTTGGGTCCAAGTCTCACTGAATTTGAAATGTCATGAAGGCAGACCAAAATAACTTGAAGGTTTGGCAAATGTGAAGGCATAAGGGATCCCCGGACTTCAATGCAAATGCTTGGAAACCTCCTAAAAGATATTAATCATTTCATTGAAGACACTAATTTACCATAGCGGCTTGCCCCCTTTAAATCAATTGGGATCCAAAGTTTAACAGAAGAATGGTATCTCAGCTCGATTTTCAAATACTGATTGAATGAATTACGTTCCATCGTACTTCATTCGGAAAATGATTGGGGGATAATGTATCTTTTGAACTTTATGCGACTGAACTCAGAATGAAACTCTAAGTTTCCTACGTACCTCGGTGAAGAGGATCAAGTCATACCGTAGTTCAGAATAGGTAAAAAAAAAATTTATGTCCTAACTTTTGCCTAGGCCGCCTCTTTCGAGATTTTCAACCTAGCTAATTTTTTTTTGGGGTCGTACATAGTTGAGACTCATGCGGGTCAGTAGTATAGGAACATGCAGTTTAGTCTCATGTCGAGGAGCGTAACAACTTCAAGGATATACTTCTTCAAAAACTTGCCATTGATAGGGCCGATTCTCATGTCATTTGCATTAACTAGCTTGTAAGATCCACTTGAATAAGCTTCTTCCACGACATATGGCCTATCCCACTTTGAAGTGAACTTCCTTACAGGTTTATGGGAAGTAATAGTGGGTCTTCTTATGGCAAGGACTTGATCTCCTACTTTAAAGGATCTCGATCGAACTCTTTTATTGAAGGCACGAGACAATCGAGCTTGATAGCATTCAAGACTCTGTTGAGCTTCCATCCTCTTCTCATCAAGAGCCTCTAACTCTGCTAGTCGAAGTCGAGCATTTTATTCATCGGTGATCCCTTCTTGAATAGCCAGTCGTAATGAAGGTATTTGACGCTCAAGTGGCAAGACGGTTTCGACTCCATAAATGAGTGAATACAGAGTTGCTTGTGTTGGCGTGCGGTGAGTCGTCCTATATGCCCATATAGCTTCTTCCATACGGTCATTCCAATCTCGTTTGGATTTGGGGACGACTTTCTTCAGCAGGTTGCATAGAGTTTTGTTGAATGCCTCAGCTAGACCATTGGCGGCAGCATTGTACATTGAAGAGTTACGTTGCTTGAAGCCAAAGAGATCACAAATCTTGTTCATCAACCTATTATCGAATGTCTTTCCATTATCTGTTATTATGTAATGAGGAATGCCAAAGTTATAGATTATGTTTACTCGGATGAAACTTGCAACATTTTCTTTCTTCACCTCCTTAAGAGCAACAACTTCGGGCCCATTTTGAGAAGTAGTAAGTTGCAGCCAAGATGTATAGGTGTCCACCAGAGGACTTTGGCAGTGGTACAACAACATCCAATCCCCAAGCGTCAAATGGCCAGGATGCAACAATTGGGTGCAACACTTCAGGAGGTTGATGAATAAAATTCGCATGGAATTGACAAGCCTTGCATTTTCGAGCGTAGTCCAAGTAATCTTTTACCATCGTCGGCCAATAATATCCCATCCTTTTTATATGGAAGTGGAGCTTTGGTCTTGACTGGTGTGACCCACATACCCCAGAATGTGCCTCTTGCAAAGCTTTGAGTGATTCTTCTTCCCCTAAGAATCGCAAGAGTACTCCCTCGAACGATCTTCTGTATAGAGTATCTTTGTAGTAAAGAAAGCGAGGTGCACGATGACGAATTTCAGTCCTTCTCCTCGGATTTTCAGGAAGTATCCCATAGCATAAGTAGTCGATAATGGGTTGTCGCCATTCTTCTTTCTCAACTTCAGAAATAGAAACAAGATGCTTGAGTTCATTTTTTTCACCTTCAGCCTTATTTTGCGGCGGTACTACCCATTTTTGGCAGACGGTAACTTGTGCTTGATCAGGCAGGACTAATGACGAAGCTAGGGCAGCTAAAGCATCGACCTTCTTATTTTCTTTCCTTGGCACATGCTGAATAGTCACATCACCGAGCCACCCCATTAATTTTTCGCGTAATCATGACATGGGCGTAGTTCAGGCTTCCTAACCTCGTAACTACCCAAAGCTGATTGACCACTAACTGGGAGTCACTAAAGACTTGCAATTGCAATTGCAATTGCTTCATATCAACGGCCATTTCAAGCCTAAGTATTAATGCTTGATACTCAGCAACATTGTTAGAACAGAGTTGTGTCAAGGTGAAGGAGTAGGGCAATACTTCACCTTGGGGAGTGACAAATACTATGCCAGCACCAGCTCCCCCACGATGCGCAACACCATCAAAGTACATCTTCCATGGAGGCTGAACTTCAATAACCAATGCGTCTTCATCAGGTAGTTCGTCAGTTAGCTCCCAATCATCAGGTATCGGGTGATCTTCCAAGAAGTCCTCCAACACTTGTCCTTTTATAGCCTTTTGATGTACACGATTTCAAATTGTTGAAACTGGAGGTATCACCTTGCTAGTCGATCACTAAGGGCAGGTTTTGACATCACGAACTTGATGGGATTTGATCTAGAAACCAAACGAACGACATGAGCTTGAAAGTAGTGCTTCAACTTTTGAATTGAGAAGACTAGAGCCAAACACAACTTTTCGATTGGTGAATAATTCAGCTTTTTTGGTGTCATCATTCTGCTCAAATAGTAAAGAGATTTTTCTTTCCCCTCATTATTTTCTTGGGCCAACAGCGCTCCAACAGACCTTTCTTGTGCTGAAATATATAGTATCAGCGGCTTTCCAAGTATAGGGGCTGCCAAAACTGGAAGCTTCATCAAGTATGTTTTGATGCTTTCAAAGGCATTGCTACAAGCTTGGTCCCACTTGAAAGGAACGCCCTTCTTCATGAGGCGACTGAATGGTTGGCACCTCCCAGCTAGGTTTGAGATGAATCTCCTAAGGTATGCTAGATTTCCTTGCAGACTTTTTAATTCATGAATATCCCGAGGCTCAGGAATTTTCAAAATTGCATCTACCTTGGCTTGATCAATTTCGATCCCTCGATGCCGGACAATAAAACCAAGGAACTTTCCAAAAGTAACTCCAAAGGAACATTTCAATGGATTCATCCTAAGTTGTTACCTCCGGAGCAACTCAAATACCATTCTCAAGTCTTTCAAGTGGTCGCTCTTCTCTCTTGATTTTACCACCAAGTCGTCAACATAGCATTCAACATTCTTGTGGAGAAGATCGTCAAAAATATTATGCATGGCCCTTTGTTAAGTAGAACCAACGTTCTTCAAGCCAAAAGGTATTACCTTGTAGCAATAAATACCCTTTGGGGTGCGGAATGCAGTAAGCTCTTCATCTTTTGGTGCTATGCGAATTTGGTTATAGCCCGATGAACCGTCCATGAAAGACATTGCCTCGTAACCAGTAGTAGCATCGATCATCAACTCTGGAATAGGAAGCGGGAATTCATCTTTGGGAAACGCATTGTTGAGATCCCTGAAGTCAACACATACTCGAATCTGGCCATTCTTCTTCCTTACATGGACAATACTTGAAACCCATGTTGGGTATTTAACTTCTCGAATAAATCCAGCTTCAATGAGTTTGTTAACTTCGGTTTCAATCAGGGGAACCAAGTCCGGCCTAAAGCGCCTTTGAGCTTTCTTAACATGACGAGTGCCATTCTTGACCCCAAGGTGATGGACTACCACTTTAGGGTCCAAGACAGGCATCTCTTTGTATCTCCAAGCAAAGACATCCCTGTACTCCTTGAGTAACTCAATATAAGTTCTTTCTTCATCAACTTCTAATAAATCACTTAGGTAGGTGGGTCTTGGTTCTTCATCAGTGCCAAGGTTAACTTCTTTTAAGGCGTCAATCGTTGCCTTCACCCCTTCTTCAATTTCCGGCGGAGCATCTTTTGCATCGTCGTCTTCTCGAGGATCCCCATCATTGAAGGATATGTGATAAAATGGTGAAACATCCTCCAATTCTGCATTATCCTCCATTGAAGATGGAACACCGTTCTCGCCTTGTACAGTGACATGATACGAAGAACCCATACTTTCTTCATCAGTCATCACGTTCTTTAGTGTAGGCCATAGTGTATGGCTTCACTTTTAGTACTTCATAAGAAACCATGACTTTTGTTTGTCGCCTCATTCTAGAAGGAACCAAACTTTGGAAATATTTAGAGATCTTCTGAATTTTTGGCGAAGCGGATGTTCTTGTATTTCGATAATTTCTCTGGAACTTATTCCTCTTCTTTAATGGACCCAATCTCTCAAATACGGAAGTTCTCACATTTGATTTTCCAAGTCTGTCAAAGACAGAAGGCCTGTTAGAAGCGGCGGATTCGTCTTCTATAGTGATATAATTGCTATTCGCCTCCTAATTGAGATGCGCACTGGTGACGGTTGCTTGTATCCCAAACCTTCACGTGGTTGCCTTGTTGCAGCTTCTGATGGAAGTTTCCCTAACTTTGCCGGCTCATCGAGATTGTATCCAGATTTCGCAAATAGCTTTTAAGCGTTAGGATCAAAACCTTCATTTGTTCGCTTTGTAGGGAGTGCCACATTCTGCAAACGATTTTGGGCTACGAACCCTGCAAGCGGCTTTGAGGACGACTTTACTGCTTCAATTCATTTTACCGGAAGAGTTAACTCCTTTAGCGTATTGGTTTGGAGATTAGATGATTCGACCTCGTCTTTCTTTCTTTTAGGGACATATTGGAGCTCATGACTTACTTTCTTGCCATAAGATGCACTATCCCCTCAATGAGATTTATTCACGTTGGGTTGTACCTCCTCAGTAACAGCTTTGGCTTTACCAATAGTCACCTCAGCTCTTTTGGTTATGGACTCGTCATTCTTACTTTTCATGTTGTCATCAAATTTTAGCTCCTTCACAATGCGGTTCTTTAAGTAGAACTTTGCATCGGCGAAGTGTGACTCTGCCTCGGTGAATGGCTCATCATCAGCAACTATCTTCTTCTCGACTTCACCCTCGTAGTATTTTAAACATTGATGGTAGGTAGATGGAACTACTTTATTCTCATGTATCCAAGGCCTTCCAAGCAAAACATTGTATGAAGTCTTCGCATCGATCACATGCAGCCATGCACTTGATTGCATATCTTCAATAGTGATTCCCAGCCTGATCGCGCCTATGGCTCTTTGCCCCCCTTGGTTGAATCCTTGGATCATCACACGACTTTCTGAGAGTTCGTTCATGGGAATACCAAGTTCTTTCACAGTGCGAATTGGAAAAATGTTCACTGAGGATCCTCCATCAACGAAAATTCGATTTACCCTTTCCTCACGCATATAGCCAACCAGGTACAATGGGCGGTTATGAGGAGTGTCACTTAACAGAAGATCGTCATTTGTGAACGTGACTTTTTCCTCACAAGCATTAACTTCTTGAGGAGTGGAGTCGATAAGCTTTTCCGAAGATGGTGACAATGGTAGGTCATCACTCTTTTCTTTCCCTTCGTCAGTATGGAAACAAGAGGCATCAATACTCCCATGGGAAATCTTCGTGCGAAACCAACTTGGTAAAAACTCCTCTAACGTCACCGGATGTCGTGGCTTTTGAGGGTGATGCACCTCCATTTTCGCTTTCTTTTCATGCTTAAATGATTTCCATCTCCTAGGACTTTTCACCATTATTTTCCTTGTTGGTTGTTCCATTGATCCTTTTCGTGGGCTCCTTTTGTGGCGCCTACGACGAGTCACCAACGTCCAACCTTCAACGTCCTCAGGTTGACCGTCTTCAACTTTGTAGTTCTCTAGTAATTCTTCATCTTTACTTTCTTTAAAACTACATAATTCATCTGGACTGAATGAGCCAAATGTGACTTGGTTTGCGCTTTCTTTCTCATCTTCAAGCACTATCTTCTTTTCACGAGCCAAGTCAATAACTTTGTCCTTGAAGACAAAGCACTTCTCTAAAGGGTGGCTCACAAATCGATGGATTTTCAGTAATTTGGGTCATCAATTTTCCCGGCTTCATTTGGTCGCTTCATCTCCGGAAGCTCAATGAGATTTAACTCGAGGAGTTCTTCAAAAATAGTCGGTACATCAGAATCTAGAAATGGGTACTCTTTCTCTTGCATTTCCCTTAGTCAACATTCCACTGGGCTTATCTTAAAACGAAGTGGATTTCATACTCTGCTTCTTGCTCACCTTCGCCGTGAACTTCACAGGTGATGTGTTGACATTCATATCTTCTTTATTTTCAGATCTCGGTACAAAACTTGCTCCATTTTCTGACTTCTTGCTTGTCGTTCCCTTTGCGAGGTTCATAGATGGGCAGCCTTTCATTTCCAGCAGAGGCCATGCTTAATTCCATGTCATGGGCACGAGTTGCAAGTTCTTCAAATGTGCCAGGCTTGATACCTTGCAAGATGTAGCGCAACACCTAATGCATACCTTGGATGCACATCTCTATGTCAGAAGCTTCACTAAGCATGTCTTTACAGTTGATTCTTGCATTCCTCCAACGATTGATAAAGTCGATAACTGGTTCACTCTTCCGTTGACGAGTACT